>WURT03671474.1:0-17360 GCA_009936505.3 Holothuria glaberrima | reverse complement strand
CGATTCATTGCTGCACTTTTCTGTACATAGCTGCATAATGTTTTGTTTTACTTTTACATGAAAACCTCTGGTTTGGAACAGACTAGAAAATTTTTAGCTTCATCTGGTTCTGTTTTTTCTTTTTTTACTCACGGTAATTATTATTTGTTTGCATTTCATTTTGTATAAATAATTGTATGTTTGGAATTGAAAAATAAAACGAAACGAAACGAAAAAAACGAAATATATATATATATATATATATATGGACAGTTTTCTAGAAAGTTTCAATTTATCACTGATATTTTTTTAAATAAGGAGAAATATGTAGATTGATACACGTGTTGACAGGAGGTTCTATAATTTTATTTTGTCTTCAAAACTCATCATGATGACTTAGACATGGAAGCTATTTTGGAGAAAGGCCTTGTAAGGTCCATCTAAACTTTCTCTATTTTGAGTTACTAGCAATATCATAAAAAAATCATTAAAAATACAAAAGATATGATGGGGCGGCCGCCATCTTCGCCCCCTTCGCGCCTGATTCCAGGTAACTCTCTTTATGCTCATATACTTCGATGATGGACTTATTTCATCTACCCTGGCCTTAAGGCTCTGCTACAGGTCTATTATACCTAACGTATTACCATAGCTCACATGTATGGAGACGTACATCCACGTGTAAATATTGATATGTGCATTTATTATATACTATATTAATATGTGTACATTTACATTGTCATCCTTATAAAATCCAACGTCCCCAATTCGCAACACATTACCTCCCTACAGCCTTATGATTTAACCTAGGGCGCCCTACATACTTTCATATGATCACGTCCAAGCTAAAGAAGGAGACTATGATATAGCAATATTCAGACCACTCTTACCAAGAATCTGCCATCGGAATGTCAGCTGTGATTCAGTATAATATGACGATCGTGCAAATCTGTCAGTGGTCGGGAGAGCATGCATGCCTTGAATGAATTTGTTTAGTAGAAGGACTTTTCTTGAAGGCGCAAAAATAAACATGGCTGAGGATGAACTCTAATCACCTCGACAGTTTGAATGTAACTTTCTGAAGTACATGAAATCGAATATTTGAGGAAAAGGCACGAAATCGTAAAGACGAGTTGAGGAAAACGCTATAAAAATCAATCATGAAATGACAAACGATTTATGAATTTTTTTTTTCATTCGTTCGCTGGTACCCCTAAATGACATGGTCAACTTTATTATTAAATACGATTTGTTTCTAGGTTGCTTAAAAAGGGTTCCAATACGCATTTTGTCACAGTCACAGACATTACGACATAGTTTGAAGTAAGGCAGTGGTAACTGATTCGTTGGGAGCAACTGACTTTGCTCTTTCCTACCAGAAGAGGCTACAAGATTCGTAAAGAGAGGGCGCCCACTGTCATGTGACTTCCTAATTGCTATTTAACTGAGGAAAAACGTGGGCTAACAAATCACAATTGTGGGGAGCATACGAAAGTGGGAGTGGTTATTTGGAACAATTAAATGGAATGACCAAACGGCGCCAAGGGAACGCGAAGCGCTCTTCCGAAGGGGGTTGGTGACCCAGGAGCCCTAGTGGATTTCAGAGGTAATGCCTTCCTGGGGTACCGGGAAAAACTTTTCGGAAGCTCTGGAGTAATATAAAAATGAGAGCATTTAAGTGAAATATCCGTCGTATTGAACTAACGGTTTTAGATGCATACAAAAATCACATTTGAACATATTTTTTAAGAACAGCTCAACTCTGGCTAATCAATTCGGTATCAAAGGGGGATTTTGGATGGAAGAGTTGATGGGGTTTGCGCTAGGCTTTGTAACAGTAGCACGTACTCAAGCTGCTCTACAGCAAACAGGCCTAACTACGGTTCAAGTACTGAAAATTTGTGAAAAATTACAGTCTAAGAAATTTAAGTATTTATTCAGAGTCTTAGACATTTTGATGTTATTTCTAAAAGAGCGATTATGCTAGCTCTACACATAAAAGTACCAGCCTTACTGAGGGGCAGCAAAGGAAAATTTTAGGATGCCATTCTAACTCCTACTGCTCCCTTAACAAACTTTGCCTCTTCATAGTCGTAACACTGAAAGATAATAACATGGGTAAGTAAAATCGTCCAAAGAATTGACAGTATACTTATTAGTAACTCATGAAATATAATTTACCGCGATTCCAAACATTAGAGATTTCCTCTTAGCTAAATGGTTGAGTTTCAGCCGGATATATCGGTGCTTACTAGTAAATCAAATATGCCGACGGATAAGTTTATTTCTCTAATTCTCTCTTCTATAAGAAAATTAACCGCTCATGAGATGTTGTGAAGATAATAACCTGGGCCGTCAATCCAGGGCCGTCTGAGGGTTGTAGCAGCAAATAGTTTCCTTTTTTTGACAGCTAAAATTACCTTAGGAAATGTCAAAACTTGAGGGTTGAATGGTTCAGACCCACCCCCTCCCCAGTCTTAGACAAATCTGCCGGCAGTCGTGTGATAACACATGCATAAATTCAACCGTGTAAACTGTACAATGCTTGGAATGAGAAATGTACAATACCACCACAAGCCCGCACAGCAACTCAGATCATTATGGCAAATTTCCCGTTTACTTGCTCAAAGGGACTTCACAGCTATGAATTTCGTGACATACACTCGAAGGTACCCGTCAAAATTTTGCCGTGCCCAAATGACAGGTACGGGTCGTCGTCAGTGTCACATGTATTGTGTTAATATTGTCATCCTTCCTCCCACAACATCACTCTAAAAATGCCTGTTCAAATTGCATAGGCATCTTATCAGAGGGGCAATGAATAAGGAAACTATTCAAATATTTGAATAGATTTGTTTCAGAAATGATTAGAATTGTTTCATTTTGATCTGAATCTAATCAAAATTTGAAGAGATTGCCTATTTAGTGCCCCTTTGAATAGGCATTTTTTTAGAGTGCAGAGACACATGTGGGTATCCAGTTACTTCAGAAAGCTCTACGGTGACCAATTGCTGTATTGGAGAGAATTCTTGAACCTCCACAAACATTTTTGTTATCAATACCCGAAATTGCACATAATACTGCTTCGGCAGATATGTGCAGGTGCGTAAACACTTTTGGCTAACGGGTAGGTTCGAGATTGATATACTCCATGCAAATGCTTGTGAGGCGCGATCCAAGTATAATTTACTTTTCTGGGTGTAACCATACTTTTTCATTGAGGCTTCGAAGGGGGGAAAAGGATGAAGGGGGGTAAGCAGTAATAACACTATCTAAGCGGAGCGCCACCATCAGTTGGGTAGCGTACAGAGAAAATTTTTTTGATAAAAATGCCTCTCAGATTGCAGGAAATGGCACTTCCCAGTCTCTCTATGGCCTTGTGAGTTTCAGTTAAGTAATCTTTTTTGTCTTATACAAATTTGCCCAATATTTTTTACCTTTGAATTTCATTTGGGCGCAAGCAGGGGGTGAGACATTTGACTGGGGGGGGGATCCAGCCCCCTGCACCCCTCTAGTTACGCCACTGTTTACATTCTGGTGAAACATTCTTTCAGTCCCTTTGATGGGTTGTTGGGGCATTTGTCCTCGTCCAAGTAAGTTTTCCCAAGGACACTTCTAGTCCTCTTGAAACTTAAAAAAATGTTTGGCTCCTCCATATAAAGACTTGGCCTACTTGTAGCTTAATGGTCATATTTTTGTAAGTACATTGCTGAGTGCGATAGACAGATAGAGGCCATAATATATCTCACATTCACCAGCGTATTGCAAAATGTGTGTAGGGTAATGCAATAGCTACTTCTTTTTTCTACCAAGAGTAACCTTGAGAAAGCAATTGTAATTTCACAGCATGGCACTGATGACCGTTTTATTTTGTTTAAAGTTATATCGCATTTTTCACTACGGAAAAAACCTTTCCACATTCATTCTATGATTATTCCCTGGGTGTTAGTATTTTGTAAACTTATAGGAGACCCTTTGGGCAAACAAGCAACCCTACACAATCGAAGGTCGAAACGTTAGGTTTAAAAATAAAATCAAAACATTTATTATCAATGTGAAGCCATGACGTCACACTTGCTTGCATCAAGGGTGTTCTTGGTAGAAAACGTGATAACTTGTGATGCTGACGCCTCGAAGACCACACCAAAGAAACAGGATACTCCTTTGATTAAAATCAGGTTTAACATAGGCTTATAACGAAAATAAGTTTGGATCCAGACCATTCTTTTAAGTAAACTAGGGAGCTGGAAGACAGAGTAAACCAAGAAGCATAGACCCTAAATCCAGGGAGGGGGAGGCACCATATACCCCAAACGAAACTAGTTGTGGTGGTTGAAACCATCAATGTGCACCGCCCTCAAAATCTTAGAAATAACAACTATGGAGATAATCGAGATAGTATGCATTAATATTGCATTGCAAAATGAGG
The DNA here is from genome assembly GCA_009936505.3 of Holothuria glaberrima. Classification (NCBI taxonomy): domain Eukaryota; kingdom Metazoa; phylum Echinodermata; class Holothuroidea; order Aspidochirotida; family Holothuriidae; genus Holothuria; species Holothuria glaberrima. The sequence goes on along the minus strand of WURT03671474.1, from coordinate 12,952 downwards.
TACTCATCATATGTGCTCGTTGTCTCATTTTAAGCTATCTTTCTGCATGTAGGATAGCTTAATATAATTTAAGTATCACAATACCTCGTGCGATGAAGCAGGCCTGTAGCTACACTCTTGATATTTTAATCAATAAGTTTTTGTCATGAAAAGTAGAGGAATGAATACAGATGTATGGGGTCAAAAAGTGTGAAATTATTGCATCGTATGGCCATTTAGACCTTGAAATAAACAATTTCCCTAGGAAGACACACTTCCTTGAAGATGGCATTCCCGCCTTGATGTGACCCCTCCCTCATTTGGCTACCCTGGCTACGGGCCTGTCCTTATAATCATTCCCCTTCTTCACTATGAAACCCGCTGCATCATGAAATCGAGCGGTCGTTTGTCCAAATTAGGCTATTTTAAGTGGGCTTGTACAGTTTTAGTAGAACTGGCACCGCTACCACTGTCTTCTAGTGCTAAAGTATTTGTGCTAGTCACTTAAACCCTTAAACCCAGCAGGCATGCAGCCTGTGCATATAGATAAATGACACGGATTATGACAACTGATCTAGTACAATAGTGTTCAGGACGATTAAAAGGGCGCCAGCCGGTTTTGTGTGGGGGGAGGGGAACACTAGACGTAAAACTGCACTAGTTATACAGTTGCTTACTACACATATTTTGCACAATGTACATACTTCAGTTCATGATATGAACTTATACTCTCAGTGGTTTTCGAAGAGTAAAATGTCCCTTCAGAAAATTGCAAACTTTTATGACACGTTCAAACAATCATTGCTTCATTCTAATACCCCATATTTTGTACATACCTGTGGAGTCTTCAAAGCCGTTTGGATCATTTTCGCATCCATCAAGCTCAAACAGAGATTTGCGCTCCTAGTCTGGCCTCCTACCAATAAATAACTTTTGGTATGAATTTGACAAATCTGTCACAAAAGAATTAATTAGAGGCATGCTAATCCAAATTGAGATAATTGCATCAACCAGTTAGCCCCATAGCAGAGAAGTACCGCTAGAAACGACACGCTCTCTTCGAACTGCAATTATACACTGTAACTATCAACTGCGCAAATGCGCATGGTTTCTCAAGTAAGACGGTAGTGTAGTGTAATAGCGAGGTAGAATCACTGCAGTAATATGTAGACAGCAGCCCCTTCACTGACACATCCGCTCGGATTTAGGGATAGGCTGGACAATTGATCGCAAAAATAGGCCCGCCGCCCCCAGTACTAAGGGCTCGCTGGAGCAGACAAACAAAAATGATATAGATGTTGGTCATACTATGTTTGCAGTGGAATTTGCTTTCACCTAGGGATATTTCATTTATTTATTTTTATATTCTCAATTCAAATCCTCCAAACCAATGAAAAATACCTCAATTGATGGTAGTGTACAATAACACATTGTCGGCAACTAGAACCCACCGAAGAGCGGTTTTGAGTAGTAAAGGTAACCCCGGTAAGGTGCCTACTTTCTTTTGGGATGTGACTGTCCCCTCTACATCAGGAAAGCTCACCCTCTCCCAAATATGGAGGGCCAATCCCGACTATGTACACTCAACCGATATTTGTGAATATTCAAGACATTATGAATTTGAAGCTAAATGAAAGCCGTGAATGGAAACAAGCTTCTCTTGAACCCAGAACAGCATAATATTTTCTGTTAAATCTTCTTCTCATCGAGATATTAACCTTTTGAAAGGAAAGTAACATTTGCTTTTGCTGAAAGCTTAATGCCAACATCAGCGTGGGCAAACACTGAAAATGTTCCGGATAAGTATGCAACGGCCTGAGCTTGACGTCACTGTCCACTTCTGCACGTACCTTCTACGATGTTGCTGTTTCATCGTAGAGTTCTTTGAGTGCCAATAGTGATAATGATGCTGATAAATATATATGTACGTGAAGTTCCACCGCCATCGAGTGAGAGGTAGTGTAATATGCCCCCTAGCGTAGAGGTAAGTGAAAATACTAAAAAGTAAACCACGTCCCCACATGGCAGGGTTACCGTGACTAGATGCTGCATGGATAGCAGGAACTGATCTTTGTGAAGTTAAGGCAAAAGGTGTAAGCTTAATATGAATTAGTGTATCCCAGTATTCGTAAACGGCTCTTCCTTATCATGTGACAATATTTAAACTCAATTGTTAAAGTAATATATGCAGAATAAACTTTGGTTTACCTTTAGTATACAATATTTATGTTCTAGAACATCATGAATGAAACACGTGCTTGAGAATAAACACGTGAAAGAGAATAAAAGAGGAGAGCCTGTCTGTAAAATTAAGTTGGTGGTTCAAAATGAAGTTAGGGGCAGGGGCCGCGGAGCCAATTTTGAAGTGCGGGGGCTAAAAATCGAAGCGGCCCAATATGTTCAATACAATAAAAGCAATTTGAGGCGGCCCAAAATGCCCAAAGCAGAAAAAATGCGGGGGCTAAAGCCCCCCTAGCCCCCCCCCCGTCTCCGCGGTCCCTGAGGGGACTGCCTACTTCCTTCAGAATACAGAGGCTGTGACTCAAGTTGGTTGCCGCAAAAGAAAAATCGTAGATTTTTAAGCGGGACAAGAATTGCTTGTTTTTATTCGGTTTATATCGCCAAGGGCCTAATATTTTTGCAGTCGTTTCTATATTACACTGCGTGCGCACGTTTGAATCTTTCATTGGACACATTTGTAGACAGGCCCTTGCATGGGATAAATGATGGACCATTAAATTTTAGGGTGGAATTACACACGCCCTTCCTTATGTAAGAACTTCAGACATATGCAAAATATGAGTATAATTACCTTCTTTGCTGTCTCTACATAATGAAACAAGGAAAAGATACCGCCATGACACTTCGACTAGGGAGCTGCCACTCTAGTGGCAGCTCCCTGCTTCGATAAACTCTAGACCCTCTGTCAATTTTGCCTCCAAGAGCGAAAAGTCAACCGGCTAATTCGAATTTGCCTCCCAGTCTCGGGAACGTGACATTTTATGTTTACATAGTTGGCCGAAGAGCAATTTACAGGAACATACAAGGCGTGCGGTAGGTCTCCTCCTCAATTGGTTTCCATTTTCAGCCGAAAAGACTGATCAACCAGACTGTACATTCAGTATGATAGGTACAGTTCTTCCCGTCCTTATACAACCTATTCGAGACAAGACAAGACAAGACTTCTAAACTGTAAATAGTGCTTAAAATGTGATCACCCAAGACCAATATGAAAGGGTGATGAAAAAGATGATGGAATCAAATTCCGACCCCACAGACATACTTTTTCATCTCAAGATTTCTTATAACCCTTTCCTACAAAATTTGACTGACATGTCCATTTTTACAGGTTTATTGCTACAAATTAGAAACTTTCGTGTTGGCAAACCACGAGTGACTAAAACTCCGAACGCAAGCCACGATTCAGAATCTGCTGTCGGTAATGGGCCCGTTTTCAACTGACTGGAATACCGTTAATGTTTTTTTAAAAATCGTGACCCAAGAAAGACTGAATTACTTTTTTTTTCCAAATTGACCAAGCTGAAGCCTTAAAAATATGAGACATTGGAATTTATCGCCCAGATGCCTTGTTTGTTTGTAAATTTGCGAAGTATCTGATACTAGGCCTATGCATAGGTGTAGGAAGCTGTTCAAGACTGGGGGTGAACCTTTGTTCTGGTCGCCGTCCGTGGGGGGGGGGGTCTAAGGGGTGTCCCTCTCCTTTGGAAAATTTTTGGATATTTGAGGATTCTTAGATGCAATTTGGAGCATCATTTTGGACAAATTGTAAAGGAAATAACTGCAAATTTTTGACACATGTCTTAGCCCTTTGGAAATTTTTTTGATACTTGAGGGTCCTTAGATGCAATTAAGTGCATCATTTTGGACAAATTATAAGGTAAATTACTGCAAAATTTTGCCATTTCTTAGCCCTTTGGAAAATATTTGGATATTTGAGGGTCCTTAGATGCAATTTAGTGCATCATTTTGGACAAATTATAAGGTAAATTACTACAAATTTTTGACATTTTCACAGAAGAGACATATAAGGAGTTTTCGTCCTTGGAAAGTGGAGGGGGGGCTAAAGCATACTTTCGCCCCCAGAAATTTCGCTGGGGGATAGCGCCCCAGCCTCCCCCCGCTTCCTACTCTTTTGGGCCTATGTCTGTAAATCTGAATAGCGACATAGTCTTCAGGGAGACTGAGATTAGTTGAACCATTGTTTACATTTCATTCGTTATTACAAAGTAGAAAAATATATTTCGATAACTGATGAGCGCAATGTGCACTACAACTATTTGTGAAACTAATGATACGGTATAACCAATTAATTACAGTACACTAATTGATTACAACACGTTAAAAAATTGGCTCAACTTAGTTCTCTCAAGGGGTAATTTGAGCCAACAACTGTGTTGTATGCATATGGTGTTTGCGTAAAACTCTGATTATCGTGTTAATTAATGAAATGTTAAACTGAAAACTTTTTTCCATATTTCCTGAGGGCACATTTATGCTAGTGATGTAATCACAACCTAGCCTTTGCTTATACCGTTGAGCGTGTAGCTCACTAATTCTTAATTTATCCTTCCATATGTTGATCAACTTACTTTAAAATGATGTGAAAGCTAAACTGTCTAGTCAAGAAAGTGATATTTTTCAATTATCAAAGTCTGATTAAACGTGGCGCTCTGCATATCTTATGTAATAAGTAAAAGCAAAAAATTGAAAAAATTTTTCAATGTATAACATACGTAAACTTGACGCAAAGCTTTGTTACACAAATCATTTTATATATCGAAATTCGATTTTTTTTAGCTAAACCTACTACCTAATGTGTTATTCTTGCATTCACCTTGCAAAAAGTGTTGTTACAGCGTGCTGTTTTCTTGAGGGAGCATTAAAATATTGTTGAAACTCTTCTTCATAGTTTATTTCGGGGTGGCCCAACTAGCCCCACTCTCCCTTACAAATCCACTTAAAACTGCAGTTTTTGTGCTCTTTGTATGGGACTGTTGATTTGTATATTCCAATTCACATTACTTTGTAATTTATGAAAATTTAGAAAACATTAAATCCATATTTACTTTGCGTAAAAAGTGGCAATAGGTATGACTAAGGAGCTGTAGATTATAGTTACCTTGTTTAACCATCTTCAGTTTGCACTATACACGACCCAGCGGGCGTGTTGAGCTCCCGTCATAGTGTCACATCGAGGAACGTAGCTCCTTCGGGTTCCGTTTGGTTTTCACTCTTTTGCTTCCATTTGAAGGGACTATTTAAAAATACAATCATTTGCTGATTATATACAATTAGGGGAACAACTGGTATATTTTGGAAGGGGAATTAGTCCAAAGCATTTTTAGACAGGTAGACGGTAACTTACGAATCGTAATCGTTACACTTCACCGGTACACATTTGAAAGAGTTCTCCAGTATACACCAAGTAGATCCAGTTGCCCTCCATGTATTTATAGGAATCTCACACTTTCTTCAGCTTCTTGCTTCTAATTTTGGGCATTACATGTCAGGTGTAAGATCCAAAAATGTTTTCATAATTGACAAATCATGTCTATTAGGTTGCACATTTTGATCTTTGAACTTAACAACTCCTCGAGAGAAAAAACGAGATAATGCAAGCTCTATGCAGGCACCCACATTCCAAGTATGACAGTATGAGATTCATATCCAAGGAGTTTCTTTGTTGAGATAACATGTTTACAAGGTTGTCAGTGTGACCAAGTTTTCCAGTTTCACCTATGATGACCCCAAATGACCTTTTACTAGTTCCGACGAAAAAAAAAAATTGAGAAAAAGATAGGAAGAAAAAAATGGAAAGAGGAGGAAAAGAAAAAATGAAAACCTGTGTACTTTTAGGGCCCTCCGCCTCCAGTTGACACTGCACTAGCTGTCTTCGAGTCGATATAAATTGTCTTGGGCCTATGTATGAATACCTTGCAAAATACTGTATGTTGACAATGATGGTTCCCAAACTATCAGAATTTTCGCATATCCTTTGCAAACTATCAAAATTATCGCTCGCTTCAAGCCTTAACTCAATGTTGTGCCTATTACATTTACGACGGAAAAGTGTTCTGGAAATGCGTTTGTTAGTCCTCCACCTCTTTGCTTTACCTATCAGGGAAGTGATATATCCTCTACCTATACTCTCCCTCATTCCCCATTGCTGGAATCCCCTCGTCTGGATTCTGGTCCACAATTAGTAAAATACGATCATTGTAAAAGTGCTTGGCGTAACGGTCACACTCTATAGTGTCATTTGGGCGTCAGGTAAGAGGCATCATGTTGGTGACCCCTTTTTTGCAATTAATCCAAAGCTTCTAGGAGGCCAATATACACGTCTTTGCCATTCTTGGATACCTATTTAGAATTTACAATGGAGCAAAGGAAAAATCAAGAATGTTTCTGTGAAGTCCACGCATGTATTTTTGCTTGAAAAGTGCAGCGGATAGATGGCAGTAAAGTAGCCGGGGGGGGGGGTGAGGGTTTGGGGAGGGTTGTTGACAACATACCCTTCTCGTAGACAACATACTCTCCTGTTTCCCCTAAGAATTCACTGATAATGGGCATTTTCATACTTACGATCAGTTCCAAAACAGTTAGTCCGGGCCCCGGACTCTGGGCGCACTTCGAGTCACTTGACCTCTTGCAAACAACCCTTGTGACTCCACAGGGTTCATGTACATAATATGTGGTATCCACACGTCAAATATGAGATTCATCAATGATACCCTTTTTAGATTTCATGTAGAGAAGTAATTTTCCTGGTTTTTACAGTTTCAAGTACCCTTTGACTTACAGCATAAACAATATGGATCATCTAAACAATATGATGTATCCAAACCAAGTATCAGATCCCCAAAGTTTACCCATCTTGAGATATGAGTGTTTACAAGCAATTTGTAATGACAGCCTTACTTCAAGGTGGCTTGAATTCCACGCCCTGGCGACTTACAGTCTACAGACCAAGTACTCTCTTAACTAGCGCTCCAAACACAGGAGAGTCAACATTGCCTTGATCAAACACAAACACAATAGAATAACCTGCCTAGGCTAATGGCGTTGATCCCTTTGGGAATTTAACTCCCTAGTCATATGCAAATTACGTATGAAAATACTCATGACCAAAGAGGGAGCCCTCATTGAGGTCAACTGCGACACTCAGATGACCTTTAAACTTAACCAACGACGATAGAATTCTTTATCTTTTATGACAGAGCTATATACAAAGTACGATAAGTATCCACCATTTCTATAATGAGATGTCATGTTTTACAAGGTTTCGATGTTTATACCTCTGGTGACTTCACATTATCTCTGACGCCCACCATAAACATCAGGTCTTTTTTCTAACAATATTGTTAATCCGTGTACCAAGTATAAGAAGTATGAGTAATTTAGATCTTGAGATATCGTGTTTACAAGCTAAATGTCATAAACAAGCATGCATACACACGGAGCCACATATCAACGCACGTCACATTGAGCTCATGGTTTCCTTCCAAACTATGTAAGGAATCAACACGCATTCGTTATAATACCAGAAAGCATGAACGCATCCTGATTCCTTGCTTGAAGACAATGTTTTGCGCACAGAAGTTTATCCCTGGAAACTAGCCTTCTTGAGATACCACTACGTTTTTACGATCTTTTCACAATGTGACCTCTGTTGACCTCACATGACATTTGACTTCCACCAAAAACAATGGGGTTCTTGTTAACATGTCTTGTCTACATACTACGTATTAGATCACTAACAATTACACCGGGAGCTTCACAGTTTGACATCAAGGTTTGACATATCGTTTGTACGAACAAAAGTGTTTGTAATCAGTATGGGGCATCAGCATGCCAAGTATGATATACTTCAACCCTTCTTTAAATATTATGTTTACAAACAGTTAACAAAGTTTTCGTAGTTTCACTGCCGGGAACCTCAGATGACCTTCAAACTGTCTTGAAACAACAGGGTTATTGTTATAATTATTACGCATCCACGGTCCAATTATGAACAGCATTCATGATTCGTAACTTGAGATGGTGTTTCACAGGTTTTCAGTTTTTGACATCTGGTGACCTCAAATGACCTCTGACCTCAACCAAAACAAGAGGTCAATATAAAAAATCTACATCGCAAATATGATAAGTGACAGAAGATAAAAACTGAATAGCAAAAACTGAAAAAAATATAAGTGCTTAAATAGGATTCGAACCCTGGCTGTCAGAATGACAAACCGAGCACTTATTACTAAATCATCAGTCTACACGTTAATATTAAGAAGTTTTTGATTACAACATGGTCATAGCATCCTTAACACAAGCCCATCATGAGATAGTCAAAATTGGAACTTCTTATGAATTGAATTGACCAATGTAATAAAAAAGATATATGTTGTTTTCTATACATTCTCTAATTCATAAACATCCCGTTTCAAGCGCGGGGGGGGGGGGGGGTCCAAACATTAGCAGCATATTCCGAATGTGCCAGTCTGACCAAAAGCTTGGAAGAGGTATTTGGAAGACTGATCCTCATAAAGTAGGTAAAAGTTCTTCTTATGAGACTCAGTATTCTATTACTCCTTATTAAACTTAGCTTGATAATGATCAGAAAAACGTATTTTATGATCCACTATACATCTCTTTGAGAAGAGTAAACCATTGACATCCCACAGATGATTATTATTAACATTACTGCGATCAAGGGAAAGAACTTTACACTTACTAGGATAGAACTGCATGTTAAGACCAAATTTTTGACATACAAAGCAGATAAATCCTCTTGTAGTAAAACATCATCCTCTCCAGATATTTTTCTACTTTAGATTGTATCATCAGCAAAAATACACTGACGAATGCTGAGCTTTGTGATTTTGCTAAGTCATTACTGAACAAAGCAAACACATGGCCCAAGAACTCACCCTTGTGGAATTCCACTTGTAACTGGATAATTCCTAGATGGCGAATTGAAAACTCACTCACATCTTCTCCTTCCTCCAAAAGGAAAATGCTCAGTTCGTTTACTATACCAAGGCTACTTATGTCATAGGTGTTAATTGTATACAACAACCAACGCTTGTGAGAAATTGCATCGGAAGCTTTCATAAAATCCATATCGGTACACATTACATGTATTGCACCTTCATCAAGTATACTTGCCCAGCCATCAAACACCTTCAAAATTGTAACTCAGTAGGTGCTCAGTATGCTTTCTCCTTATTTTTCACACCACTTCATTATCAAAATCGTGCCACTGCTCGTTTGGATCCATTTCCCCCGTTCATGCCTTTGTAGTCACCTTTGAAATAATTCCGCTTTGACTCTGGGTTCTGATTGTTGTCCCGAGAACAATAGTAAGAAAACAACAACACACTACGGTCATTTTTCCCTATGTGCTTTGATAGTCTATATCTGTAACAGTATAGGTTCGCTACTAATATATATATATATATATATATATACATATATATACATATATATATACATATATATATACATATATATATATATATATATATATCATGGGCGTAAGAAGCGGGGGCTGGAGGCGACAGCCCCCAGCGAAATTTGTGGGGGGCTAAAGTATGCTTTAACCCCCTCCCCCCACTTTCGAAACATGAAAACCCGTCATTCGTCTCTTCTGTAAGAAATGTCAAAATTTGCCGTAATTTACCTTAGAATTTGTCCAAAATAATGCACCAGATGGTATCTAAGGACCTCAAATATCGAAAAATTTCCAAAGGACTAAGAAATTTAAAAATTGTGCAGTAATATACCTTAAAATTTGTCCAAAATAACGCACCAAATTGCATCTAAGGGCCAACAAATATCAAAAATTTTTCAAGGGGCTAAGAAAAGTAAAAAAAAAATAGTAATTTACCTTAGAATTTGTCTAAAATGATGCACCAGAATGCTTCTAAGGACCCTCAGATATAAAAAACAAATTTCCAAAGGGCTAAAGAATGTCAAAAATGTGCAGTAATTTACCTTCAAATTTGTCCAAAATCATGTACCAAATTGCATCTTGGGACCCACAAATATCACAAAATTTTCCAAAGGACTAAATAAAGTCGAAATTTTGCAGTAGTTTACCTTAAAATTCTTCCAAAACGATGCACCAAATTGCAACTTAGGACCCTCAAATATAAAAAAATTCCCAAGGGCTAAAGAATGTAAAAATGTGTAGTAATTTATCTTTACATTTGTCCAAAATAATGAACCAAATTGCATCTTCGGACCCACAAATATCACAAAATTTTCCATAGGACTAAAACAAGTCGAAAGTTTGCAGTAATTTACCTTAAAATTTTTCAAAAATGATGCACCAAATTCCAACTTAGGACCCTTAAATATCAAAATTTTCCAAAGGACTAAGAAATGTCTAAAATGTGCATTAATTTACCTAAAAATTTTAGAAACATAATGCACCAAATTGCATCTAAGGACCCTCAAATATTAAATTTTTTTCCGAAGGAGTAAGAAGAGTAAAAAAAATGCATTGATTTACCTTAAAATTTTTCCAAAATGATGCATCAAATTGCAACTTAGGACCCTAAAATATCAAAAAAAAAAAAATTCTAAAGAACTAAGAAATGTCAAAAATGTGCATTAATTTACCTTCATATTTTTCTAAACTGATGCACCAAATTGCATCTAAGGACCCTAGAATATCAAAAAATTTTCCAAAGGGGAGGGGGACACCCCTTCCCTTCAGACCCCTCCCCCAGGACGGCGCTCCGAAACAAGGTTCAGCCCCCAGTCTTGAACAGCTTCCTAAGCCGGTGATATATATATATATATATACATATATATACTAACTGCACTCTTTTATGTTAATCTGTTGTACAATTCTGATATCTGTGGTGTTTGGCGTTATTGTTGGTTAGAATAGGGTGATGATATCAAAGAAAGATAATAAGAAGAGATAGTCGCAGGACTGGGATAGATCAGACAGGAGTTGGTGATACATACCGTGCTCTTTTGTCACGCAAATTACCGTCGGTAGGGACTGGCACCAGGCACTTCTCAGGTTAGGGGAGAGGGTAAATGCCCCGGAAGAAAAAAAGTCAATTTCGTCGAGGAGCCTTGTTGGTAACATTAAGCTTGTATTCCCAGCTGACTGTCATATGATTTTGATCTCAAAAAAGCTAGTTTCATTGATAAAAACACAAATTTTTCTAATTTTCTCCTTAAAATGACATAAAATTTCGGCGCTCTTCCCATACCGAAAAATCCTAGCCCCACACCTGATCAGTCTTTACACAACCACCTACTTCGGCTGATTTGGACTGCCACCTTTTGGTACCAAAATCCCCCAACCATTGTCGTTTGCTCTCCGACCTAATCGCTGTATGAATGGTATAGGTTATAACGTTCGTAGTAGTAAATGTATTTTTATGAGGCTTTAGCTTTTGTTGCTAGTCAGTTTTCATGTTTACTTGTTTCATGGTTTTTGTCTCTTTGTGGTGCTCTCTTAGGATTTTGTGAAAGTAGGTACGTTTCTGTGTTAACCTTAGTTTGGTGTTTTATGATCTGGTCAACCAATCTTATTTTGCTATCTCTATATACTAGTTTTAGTTGTTTTGATTAAATAATTTGTACTGGTTTCAGTACACATTGCTTCTCTTATGTTGCGAGTATGGTACTTTCCATCAATCGATAAATTAAAAACAATTCTCGGCTGGGGTTACCCCGTGGAGAGAATATTGTTCAGCTTTATGGCTACCGTACAGCCTGTTCCGTAGACAAGGCTGTGGTGGCCCGTAACCATAGAAGACAGTTTAAAAACACAGTTAATTTTTGTACCGGTCGCTATACGCCTTAGTCTACGTGTGATGAGTCATCTCTATACTTAGCACCATTGTTTGTCCTCTAATTTGCGTCTGCGTGACGCCAATGCATAAGGTCTTTTCTTTCTTTTTCATGCGGATACACGCCCGGAACAGCCCAGTATCCGTCTGCCCTGCACCGCCCTACACCGAACGGCACCGGGCAGATTGAAGGACTTGGCACACCATTTTTTTTCGGCAAGGAATTATTGAACGTAAGTTCTCATTAACTTCACGGGACAAGATAAAACCTGGCATTAAGAAAGTTACAGGGCTGAGGATAGGGTTGAATAATTATATATTTAGGTGGGGAAGATCGCATCAAGGGATTACACCAACTTATGACACTGATCGAACGTATGCTCTTTATGCCAACTTTATGCGTCAGTAATATGCATAAAGTTGGTTTGTGTTTTCTACGCAACAGCATTCAATTGCACTAAGTTTTAGCTACTTTCACCGGATATTTTTACTCCTTTGTATTTGATAGTGGAGAGCGCAAAGCCGACAAAAGAAAGTCTTTTCCAGGGCCGTGGCCTGCGTGGGGGGGGGGGGAGAGGGCAGCTTCCCCCCTGAGATTTCCAAACCCTAACTGAAAAATGGCCTACTGGAAAAAAATACTGAAAATCCTAAAAATTACATTGTCCTGATGACGTTTTTAAGGTTCCCAGAGCCTGGGAAACAACATAAAAAGGTTCATTTCCCAAAAAATTTTCCCGGGGAGGTCCCCGGACCCCCGCCGCAAACGGGCGTTTATGCCGGTAACTCGCACTGACGAATGAATCTCCGTCCTCAATTATAATACTTATTTACGTATAAGGTTGAAGTCCATATTGATCATAAGCCAAGTGTTGTTTCTCACACTGTGCAACAGCATGCTAATATAAAATAGTGATTACATTGCTAATACGGACGATCTTGTATAATAATTTTGTTTCCTCTTTTGTCCTACAGAGTGATTTTACTGAATTCGTTTTTCAAGTTGAATTTTCTCCTTGAATTCTTAGTTTTTAAAGCATGAAGTCTCATAAATTTTAAAATGCAACTTTAGAGGTCTAGAAAATGTCATTTTTGACAAAACTAGACCTAGCCTATAAACTACGCACCAACTAATGGTGGCCTTCAAG
>WURT03671452.1:0-17361 GCA_009936505.3 Holothuria glaberrima | reverse complement strand
CATCCGGAGAAACCCATATACATGATACATGAAGTTTTCTGTAATAATATATAGACATGTAAGGGGATCTAAAAACAGGGTGGCATTAATGACCATTCCAAGTGGCACTTACCTCAATCTGAAGCTAAACTAATTTGCACGGGCCAATTTGAGAGAGACAACATAATCTCTTACTTCGTATATTGACAGCCTTTTCGGCAATTGTATGTTAAGATCAGGGAGATGTTATCAGCCCTGGTCACAGTCAGTAAACTAAATTTTGAGGCTGTCTCTTTAATTGCCCAGTCCGCAATTTCACAGTTCTGTGTACCCAACAGCAATTCAATCACGGCCATGTCGGATACGCTAGGTTCAATTATCCATGAGTAAGCTAACCAATCAGTCAATCAGACAGTGGTGCTGCTAATGCACCGCCAAGTACAAGGAAGTGGTTGAAATTAAATTATTCCCCTATCCTTGGTTGAAGATGTGTTTGTAAGTACAATTTTGGCAATTAACACCAAAACAGACTTTAAAGTCTAAATGTTCATTAAAATTGTGGTATATCAAATATTATGTTGTGATTCCATCTCTTCTTTACATAATAGCATGACCCAAATATCCCATATATAAAGGGATGAAATTTTATCCATGGCAGTTGGATTGTCGTACCAAAATGGATCTTATTGCTTAACTTTGTCAATATCAGTGATGTAAATTCAATTTCAAGGAAACTTCCAACCGCCTTTTTGAATTTTGAAATGGCGGACATTTTTACATTATTTTTCAGTAATAAATGCTTCTGTGAGATGGTTTGAACTATTTTTCTGAATTTATTATGACAACTACCCTCAAAAGGTTGGGAAATCCATCCAGTCTTGACATTTACTATGAATATGTAGTGTCCAACCAGGGAGGTGTTACACCTCCTTGGTCCAACAAATAAATTTTGTTAAAATGCCTACACGAAAACGGCCATTGGTTACCCATTAGCCCTGTGGGTTCGGTATGAGAGCCTTGTGATGAGTGCATTTTACAAAGCATGTATTATATTCACTTTATAGAGGAAGGGCGAGAGGGAGTACAAAACGTTTTATGGGGGCACGCGACGTGTAGGGATGAGCAGAGCCGAGGGATGGGTGGATCCGGGCGACCCCCCCCCCCCTTGTGGGCTTGAGGCCAAGGGACAACCCTCTGGTTTAGACTAGGAGCTAAGCCCATAGGCTCTGAATATTTACAAAATTGTGGCAATTGAATGAAGCTTTTAAGTACCTTCAAATGGAATTGATCGAGCTCTGTATCTCAGCTCGCCTATAATCTTTCTCTCCGCCGTCTTTCTATTAAACCTAGACCTGTTTAGCGAAATGGGATTCGACCTTTTAATGAGTCATTGGTAAAAACTGGCATCGAATTTTTAACATGCCGTTCAATAAACACCTTGAAGCTATAAATTACAGCTCTTGTACAGTTTAAGTTCCTCCATCGAATTATTCCTACAAACAGGCTTTTTTCCTCAATGGTAAAAGCTGATTCTGTTCATTCTGCAGGACTGAGGCAGAGAATTTTCACCACCTGTTCTGCAAATGTAGCGTCACTAAGGGGTTAATTTTAAGAGCAGAAAGAGTTTTGTTAAGCAAGCAGTTTTTCTTTTCAAAAGAAGAACTTTTGGTAGGTTTTGGAAAGGGTGCTAGCCACCCTGACAACTGCCTTTCATTGCGCATAAGTCACTTCAGATATGATTCCAAAAAAAATAACCGTAAGCTACGACCAAAAACAATTTTTTTCTATAAGTCTAAAGCTCTTATAAGACAGAAAGATTTAAAAACGGTGGAATTTTAAAAGCAAATAAGAACAAGGTTAATTTAGAGCAGTAACTTAATGCCTTCGCACCATGTTACGATTTATTTAATTAACTGATATCATTTTTGCCAATTAGTAATTAAATTAAATAATAATAAGTAATTAAAAACTCGGTAATGTAGTGATTTGCAAGACGGTAAGTTCTTTCGTTGTGACATTGTATCCCGATTATTCTCACTGTGGTACTTAGCTAATTGATATGGTGTAACCTGTTGTTTATGAACTGGAACATTATGAATTATGCAGAAAATGTACGTTCAAACTTTTGAATAAACGGGGAAAAAGAAAACTTAAAGTAAAACTCTAAAAGTTCATAAAAACTTATACCAACACAATGTAAAAGCCCCTCCAGGTCGACGAGTTTGCTGCTTATGTAAGTCTCAGTACAAATACGTGGTTGTAAAGACAGCGACAGATTTCTTTAAAAGTATGGAACAATTATTTATTTCAAATGGATGTGCAACCTGTAAATTTTCTCTCTTTAAACAACCAAAATTTCTACTTTCATGATGAAACTGTTCTTCTTAAGGTTTGTAACATCCTCCTTCTCTGCCTGATTACATCTTATCGCCTCAGGGCGGAAATGAATCACACAACGTAGACACCTGATACAGTCAGCTTTCACATTTAAGTTATTGATTGTCAGTACCTGATCTACAAAAATACATAAACAAGTTACGTAATAGGTTTAGGCCAGCAGGCCAGTCAAGTATGTGTTAATTGGTTTCTTACGCAGTGTGAGCACAACGATAGAAAAGATCGCTTGAAGGCACGGATTAGGTAACGAGGTCTGATACCAGATACACCCCATGCCGCCTTTGATCTGATGAGATGTCTTTGTTAAAGTTTTAAGAAGGACCATCACGGCATGTTGTAAATGGCGTCTTCGATTAAGGGGGGATTTTTATAACTTTGAGATCATCGAGATCTCTTTGGGGTAAATAATGATTTTTCCTTCTTTTTTGCTACATAGAGCTGTTCCATCCGCCGGCCACTCCTTCCAGATCTATTAGGAAACTGCGATGCCAGTATTACCTCTAATACGTGCTATGATATTAAAGTCTTATGAAGGCTGCCGACAATTTTCTGAAATTATTGCTATCTTGAGATATCGTGTTTACCGTGCGAAGCGTCAAAAACTTCTTGAACTCCATATTGGACATAGGGCAGTCTATAGTAGAAACCACCTTAATTTTCAGCTTGTGGAATGTTAGCAGCAGTTTGTACGCACATTGTAACTATCCCTGTGCTTTTACATTAGAAGTGACTGTACGATTAATACAGTAGCCGTTTCTGAACTCTCTTGGCATGAGATCTCTCGTTTCAGAGTAGTAACTTCATTACAAGTGGTTTACATACCACAACGACTGTCATCTGTGACAGCGTTCTTTGAAAGATTAAACTTTTATGTGACAATGTCGTGGTTACTTTGGGACCACTAAATATTTGCAGAAATTAAAGTTGATGATATTGAAACGACTGACATTAAAAAGAACAGCGCGATACATTTACGGATACAGTGCAATCTTTAGTCGGAGCCCTAAACTTTCTCAGGGAACTTTCCCATCATTGTTACGAAACTTTAGGGAAAATTATTAATTAGTAAGCATTGTAAACTATTACGGCACATGATAATAGATACAGCAATTGCTTGATTTCTTCTATTAAACCACTAATGAGTGACAGGGGTTGCGCTAGGTGGGAGAGAGTTTCATGCCTTCCGTCGGGAAATTAAGGCTATGCCATCGTCGGGGAAATTTTCCAATTTCGTCGGGGAACCTTAAAGGGTACGGTAAGTATGTAATTTCTTGCGGTGACCAATCGATCCGACTGATCACTCCAATTTTCTTCAATAAGCAACCAACAGTTACAGATTTTCGGCAATTAAAGCACACAGTTCTTACATTCTCTTCAATATAAAAATTTTCTTTACTCCTCCCCAACGCACGTTGAAAAACTCCAGTAAAACAAGAAGCTCAGATTAGTACTATATTTCTATGGGCAGAACAAGTTATTACGGTACTTCTGCTTTGTGTGGATATTTAATGGACTTCTTCATTGTCAGATTTAACCAATACCTTTCCCAGATATCCTAATTTACCGCACAGTTTAGCTTTATGTGATGGTTAAGTTTAAGATGGCAACAAATTTAAAAATATCGTATTTTTATTAAGTTGTAATATTCCAACGGGAGTCTTATTTAGTATGCCCTTCAAATTGCTCCCCAAATTAAAAAAAATAGCTGCAAGGGAAGGGGGAACTAAATCTTTAAGTTTGGGCGAAAGAAATGTTGGACAATTTTATAATCACAACGGCTTACTTAAAAGGAATTACTGTCAGGTGTTAATATTGCTTTGGATACATTATCCGGAGACTTACTCAAACCTGGTAGACCCATCGTTTTGTCCCACAGCTGCCCACTGGTTTAATTTCCGAGTTTTTGGATTCTGTACTTTGTCTGTTGGTTTCAGCGTTGACGTCTTTTGTTCAGGACACTCCCCATTTCTTGAGACTTATTCAAGACTTCGAGTATCCCGAAGACTGCTGTGAAAGCTTGTTATTCACCACGGATGTATCTAGTCTTTATACATCCATTTCCGACCATGTTGCCTGGTCAGCTGTCCGCCATTACCTGGATCAACAGCAAGACCCCCAAATACCTACAACTACTTTTTTTCGCTTGACGGAACTTTTTCTAGTCCAAAACTGTTTTCAGTTCAACGGGCGATTTTTTGTCAGGTTAAAGGAGTAGCTATGGGAGCCAAAATGGGTCCTTCTGTTGCCTGCCTAACCATGGACCACTTTGAAGAACAGCTTTTCTCTCAGTATGGTGGTGCCCGCCCTTTCCTTTACAAAAGGTATATTGATGACATCGTGGGAGTAGCAACAGGGAGTCGCCATGATTTAGAGTCTTTCATCCAATTTGGTGGGCCCTTCTGCCCTTTTTTGAAATTCACCCATTGTATATCGGATTCTTCAGTGGTTTTCCTTGACCTTCAATTATCTATTTGCGACCGTAAAATTTGGTCAAACCTTTATTTCAAACCCACTGGTTCTCGTAACTACCTTTTGTATCCATCCAATCATCCCGGATCCTGTACCAAATCCATTCCATACTCACAAATTTTGAGGGCAAGAAGGATTTGTTTAGAAGATTCCGATTTTCCACAGCGTCCCAAAATATAGTATCCTTCTTTGAGAAACGTCAGTATCCCACTAAAATCCTCTTTGGCGCTCTACATAGAATTCAAGGCATCAACAGAGCGGAGGCGTTGATTAAAAAGACCAACACGTGTACGAATCTACGCATTCCTTTGGTAATTTCATATCACCTGTCAGTATTCCCTGTCAAACGCTCCATATACAAGAATGTAGAGACTCTTCGGCAAGACCCCTCCACCCGTGATCTTTTCCTCGAACCTCCCATTACGGCCTTCAGAGTTGTTAAGAACATTGCCAATCATTTAGTTCGGGTTTCCCATCCACAACATCCCACAGAAAACACCCCAGGAACACCCCCTGTAACTGGTCTGTATGTGGGAGAGACGAAACGGCGCCTCATTGACCGAGTAACTGAACACCTCAGGTCTATCAAACAAAACCCTCAAGGTTATCCGAGAGCTACACATGTTAATCCTCCATCACCGTGTTCGATAGACTTAGCAGTTACAGCAGCCATAATGTACAGAGGTTCCGACCGTGACCGCCTGACTGCCGAAAACCGGCTTATCCGTCTTAACGTTAGAATGGACCTTTTTAACTTGCCCCCTTTTCAGCTAACTTTTTGACCAGTTTCACTCAGCCCTCATTTCGCTGTTTTTCCACCGTGTTATACTTCAATTTTTCAATCGATCTGTTCATGTCATTTTCCAACTTTTACAACCGATCTGTTCGTGCCCGTTTTTCAATGTGTGCTTTCTCCACTTTTATTTCATGATTGTTATTCAGGTGCATTTTGCCACCTGATGAAGAGACGTCTTGGAATTTTCCGCAAATTTTAGCACTTATTACTACCTTTTATCGACCTATATATGTATATATATATATATATATATTGCTATATTTGCTATTTTCGCCTTGACGATGTAAGGTGTTTCTTACGAAATATTGGCGTCTGTATTAAATCCACCATGGATATCAAACTCATTGCTATATTTTCTTTCCTTATTAGTATATGGACCTCTCCGATTTTTCTATATATATGTGTGTGTGTGTGTGTGTGTGTGAGTGTGTGTGAAGGTAATGAAATCCACGTATGCCCCAGTCAAATAATACAGTAGACGTGAAGAAGGCCGGTTGACATTTTGAAACACGTTTCAATCTATTGTAAATGTATACAATATATACAATATACTGAAAAATACGAAATCTTCGAACACGCCTGTGTTCTTCATCAGCGTATATAACGACGATTGACCCTCGATTAATCTGACTGCCAAGCTTTTACTTACAGACATTTTACAGACATTCTTATTGCCAGTCTTCTCACAGTCAATCGTCGGTATATACGCTGATGAAGGACACAGGCGTGTTCAGAAAATTTCGTATGTCTCAGAACATTGTATATATTTCCAGTAGGTTGAAACGTGCTTCAAAATGCCAACCGGCCTGTTGGTCCTCTTTAGGCTACTATATATATGTATATATATACATATACATATATATATATATATAATTGCGAGTGCTTCATATGGTGTTTGAACAAAGGCCAAACCATGATGGCTTCATAGCTCAGTGGTAAGAGCGTCCGCACTAGCAAGCGGGAGGTCCCGAGTTCAAACCCCGGTGGAGTCAACTTCCTTTCACCTCAGACAGATTTTCCAGTTTCACAGTTTTTTCACTATATATATATTTATGTATATATATATATATATATATTTATGTATATATATATATATATATATATATATATAAGAGTGACGGAATGACTTCTGTTTGCAGTAAACTTTCATACCATTCCATAAAAATGGCTGACGATTTTGAACTTGTCTGCATTTTACACAGACTGAATGGACATCAAATGATCAATAGTGTGCAACGTCACTTTCTTTCACTTGAGCCCACGCTGACTCTGCCTATCTCCCTTCAGAGTTAACGAAGCATGAAACTAATCTGTTTGCCGAACAGTAGCTCCTACATGGAAACTGGACTTTACTTCGTAAATTAGACAGGTGAAATTGTATAAGAGTCATATTTTGAAGAATATGTGGGTTTCATGAAGTAATCGCAATTATTTTAAAAGCTGAAAAATTAAAAATCTCTTATTAAAGTGGTTGATGCAACCGCCGGTCAAGATATCAGAGAAATTGACATTTAAATTCTTAACCTCAGATTTGCATTATCGAGGTCTATAAAACAATTAAACAAGCTGAAACCACACGATGCTTCGAAACAGTCACTTAAGTAAAACCTTGTACTGTTACCACAGTACTTGAGGCCGCCTATTCAGCCACTGTGTATGTAGACATGGTGTTAAACGGGACACTTTTCTAGAGGGAAGATAGTTAGGGAAGTGATACATCAAATCAAGGGTAATTTTTTTAGCCTAATAATATTAACGGGTGACTGTTATGAAGGGTCGGTGGTGTTTGGCTCCTTAGCTACAGATAGGTCTTTACATTTCATAGATAACAGTAATTTACAAGGTTCTTATTTACGTACATCTTTTTATCATTTTTGTCGTAAGTTTTTGTTTTTTTTTTTAAGGAGGACTCATACTACAAGCTCTATGGAGCTTCTTTTGGGTTTCTACTGCATGGGGGTCGATTTGATTTTGGAAGTGGGGGACATCTGATCTGATCAAGCGCCCTGACTGAGGCCAGCTACTCTAAGCCCTGATAGATGCAATGGGTTGCCGAAATGATGTTGATCAGAAAATATAAGGCGCGCGGAACGAGCCGAAAAATTGGGTTTACATTGAAAAAGAATTAATAATTTTGTTTTCATTACGAAAAGTTGAAAAAGTTTGGGTTTTTAATAGAGAATCTGCCCTACTTAAGAGCAAACCAAGAAATTTGATGGGGCGACTGCACGGTCTTCGTCGGGGAGTACATTCTTCATCTTACCTGCAACGTTGCACTTATCTTGTTTTGGAGTTACATCACAGAAACAGAAAGGACGCTAATCAGTGTTTTATCTTTTGCGGCAATACTTCACTCGTTCTCACATTTTGTAAAAGATGAGTTTGGACTAAGCTTTTTAACCTGATTACCGTACTTAAGTGCGATAAAAACAGTACCAGTATAATATAACTAACAGTGATTTCAAACCTCGTTTACTTTTATCCAATTACCTTTCCTACTACAGTTGACTTTATCAAGTTCAGAAATAAAATTCCAAGTGTTAGCCATTAATTACTTAAATTTCACCTCCACTTTGTGAAGGTGAGGCTAGAAGTTGCTGCATATTACATAAAATAAGGTCTACTAAAAACAATGTCCAGTTTTGTTAATTATGATTATAATGACTCTTGACTGCTTTCATGTCTTCAACTTTCTTTGTGATGCTTCATGTGTTTACTCCTATCCGAGAAAAAGATGAGGAAGTATTCTTTGACCATTAATTATTAAGTTGTCAGGGTAGGACGTTCATTAAGTATGCAATACGTGATAAAAGAAAATTAGAACACGTTGCCCTAGCACTTGACATATCAATTGAAGCTTTTTTTATATTTTTATTGTATATATTGAAACTAATACTAATGTTACAATCGCTCGTCAAGAGTGCAACCTGAAAATTGACATGTCTTGGAATATAAAATAATAATAAGTCGAAGACTCCAGCTTAAAGTTTCAAAATCTTTTCTAACTAAAGTTTCATTGCTAGTAAATGTATGTACATTGATAAGAGTTGAAATTTTTTTTTGTTTTCCGAAAAGAGAAAGCTGCACAGTTAGTTAACAATGATATCTAATTACGATAGAAGCTTCATGAGTATAGCATGTTGAAGTCATGGTCTCCGGTTTGCATACGTTCCATTGTTAGTAACATTACCGCAAACAACATGAAGCCGAGGACAATTAAGCTAAATGCTTTGCTAGCTTTTACAGTTCAGCAAGTACGGTATTTCAAGTATTGCGCTTGTTAGATGAAACGTCAGAACTAGAACTTAGAAAAACAAAGCCGCTGTTCACACGGTCTGACGTCACACCCAACAGTCTGAGTATTTATTTGATCAAACTGACCAAATAAGAACCACTTTGTATTAATATATTGCATTGTTTTTACCTAAATAAATAATAAGAATACAGTTGCTTCGGACCCATAAGCTAACCAAAGGCAGCACACCATAGGGGCGCAGGGGAAATCTCCCCAAGAGAAAAACATACAAGGTATGGTCTCCATTCATCCACTGATTATTTTAGACACAAAAAAGAACGTTGAGTTGGAAATAATGAATATGTTAACATCAAAGGAGGAACAAGAATAATGTGGAATTTTGCTGAGTTTAGACCCAAAGTAGTAAAGTAAGAATTCAAAGTGTCTGGTTATAATGTTATTGTTGATGTAAAATTAGAAATTATAACTCTTCTGCTGTGAGATTCAAAGGTGTCTTTAACCTGTCCACCATATGTTAGTCAAAATAACTTTATTATTAACAAAGAGATTATTTATGCGTTTCTGTGAAGCTTATTTGTTTTGGTAAACAATAAACTTGGTCCTGTTCTTGTCATAAGGCGAATTTAGAAAATATTTATTAATAATAATAAATCTTTATTTGTTTTTCATGAATGACATCACTCATTTTCAGACAAAAGTACTAGTATACACACACTCATAGCTCAAAATTGACAGTTTAATATTAATATAAAATAATGATGTTATTGTATTGGGTAAAATCAGTGCAGTTTAATTACTTAACCTATCACGAATATTTTACCTCTTTATGGCTCTTTCAAATCAAAGTGGAGGTTTTTCCATAAATTTACAAAGACTGCAATTCTTCCACTTTGCTTGGAATAAAACGTCAGAAAAAGTTAAGTGGACTCAGTTATGTAATTTTTATGTTATTTTTATATAAATGGCAATGTCTTCAGAAGTCCTTTTAAAGTCTCATGGATGAGGACGACTCATAATGAACTTTTATATTCAAAATGAAGAAATCTATTCAATTTATTTGGTAAGAAAATGATATCCTTACTTACATCTTTTATTGATAAGATGTAAGTTAGACCCGTTCTGGGTTGAAGTCCTTTCTTTCAGTTTCAGTTTCAGTTTATTTCCTTCCTTCTCATGAAAAATTTGTACAGATTGATTAAAATGTACAGTGATCAAGCAAAATATTACACAATAAATATAACAACATATTAACACAATAATATAACGGTAGTTAACTGAGCAAATTAATAATGAGATCAAAGCAAAGTAAGTACTAACAGTACTGCTTAGTTAAGGCTAAAATGATTTTAAGGCAAAGACAGTTTTCCCCCAAGAGTATGGAATGACTTATTCAAATGAACAGGCAACCTTTCAGTATTATCCATCTATACAGACAAAAATTAAACGTTGTAAATGGCTTCTTTGATAAAGAGAGAAACTTTTATGACTGCGAGACAATTCGAGATCTCTTTGGGGGTACGCATTGATTTTTGTACGTTTTTTTTTTTCTTTTTTTTTTGTCCCCGAAGGGCTATTCCATATATATATATATATATATATATATAAACCACTTCTCCCATATTTTTCCTACATGTCCCGTACCTATACGACTGTCTTTTGTTCTGTGTTACTAATGTCAAACAAAGAATGTCGAGCATTTTATGTCGTTATTGTAAACCCTGGCAAAAGAAATCTGTGCAATCAGGAGAGTGTATGTATGGATCTGTATGAGTGAGTGTGACGCTGGGCTTGTAAACAGGATATCTCAAGACAGGAATGATGATTAACTTCTATACTTTGAATATGGAATAATCATATTAAGAACAAGGTCCTTATAGTTTTTGGTGGAGGTCAAAAGACATGTGAGGTCAACAGAGATTAAAAACCCCAAAACTTGTAAACACGACATCTCTAGGTAGGCAGCCTGAATTCTTTTCATACTTGGCATGTGGATGCGTCATATTCAGAATGTGAAGCCTATTGGTTTTGGAAGAGGTCACATGTAATCTAAGGTCACTGGAGATGAAAATAAGAAACGCTAAAAGCTGCTTGTAAACACGGTATTTCAAGATAGCAATGATGGGTAATTTTCATACTTGGTATGTAGCTTTATCATATTAAGACAAAACCTACAGGATAAAAAACTACTATTTTCAGTGGAGACAGAGGTCATTTGGGGTCACTGAAGGTCAAAAACGGCAAACCTTGAACAAACAAAATATTTCAAGACAGGGATGATAGATATTCTTTATACTGACATATAGATGTGTAACTGGGATGGAGATGGAACCCTTTGGGTCTTTTCGTGGTTTAAGGTCAGCTAAGGTCATCAGAGGTGAAACTTTGAAAACCCCGTATATTAAATAGACAGTGGGCAGTACCTCCAAATTGTGTCTTCCGTTTGGTGACCAAAGAAACGTTACAGCTGATTTTTTTTACTATATCAGTCTTAGGTTGGCGCAACTTTTTTCCCTGTCCACTGTGTTCCCTGTGGAAAACTTGCAAATATTTTCTCCTGCTGTGATACTTGTAGTAATGGATAAAGCAATTGAAAAATCCGCTGTTATTCACAACATTGCGATGGTGGGGGATTTATTTCCTTGTACGCCACATTCTCTTGGCCCTTGTACTCATCAGAGGCCCTGAAGTACAGTGTTTATACCTAATGAGGCAGCACTTAAAGCGCCGGGGCCACCAAGCCACCTTCGACAATGAGGCGACCGACAAACACATATGGATCATGTTTTTTTTTTTCCTTTATTCTGTTCGGTTATTTGCCCCATAAACCCCTGGATACCCGTTAAAACAGTCTTGTTGTTCTCCAGTATGAAATTGGATTATTTTTCAGTCCTATTAATAATTTCAATGAAACGTCCCTTCTTAAAATAAAGAAATTTCACTCAAACTTAAAAAGTTTAAAAAAATTTTAATTATATTTTTGCAATTGTAACAACTAAGCATTCAGATTAATGTATAACAGTGAAGTCTCAGTCTCTGCAATATCACTTTTTAAAACTGACTTACTTAAGAACAAAAGTCCTTAAAGTAAACATTTTATTTTATTTTAAAAAGACGAAAAGACCTCTTCACCTCAATTTTTGTCGTAAACTGGCTGTTAATATACAATCTCACATTGCGATTACCTCTAACAAAATATTAGATAGAATTATGTTTCTAGTAATAGTGACGGAAAGACCTATGTTTGCCGTAAACTTTTAGAACACTCAAAAGTCACAATGATTCCAGAAAAAAAGGCTGAAAGGAGTTAGAGTTGTCTGCACTTTCTACAGACTGAGTGGAATCAATGATCTGTAGAGTGTAACGTCCCTTTCATTTACTTTGACGCTATGCTTACTCTGCTAATCTCCATTTCGGTAAAAGAGGCAAAAATTCGTACAAGGCACAACAGTGGCTGCCTTATGAAACAAGAAAATGATTGATAAATTAAACAGGAGAAACTACACTGAAGTCATTTTCCGAGACAAAAAGATGCTGTATTTCAAGAGATAATCATAATAACAGAAAAAAGTTGTGAAAAGTATATTATTTTGGTTCCCGAAATCATGTAATTACAAGTCAGAAAATAATTATGTAACAATAAAACATGGGACAAAGGCTACAGTCTGTAAGAAAATACTCGATTGATTACTGTTGTACTTGGGTAAACTTCAATGGTTTACTACTATTTGTACTATTTACCTACTGATATGATCTATTATAAAAACAATCACCCCTTTTGGAAAGATTCATGCAATTATTACATTAAACATTCATGGGTGTAGTTTTGACGAAAAGGTTTCATTCGCATTCCGATAAATTTAAGTATTACATTTATTTTACTCTCATGCTAGGCCAAAAGGAAGGTGTGGCATACCCTTTTAGTCAACGTCTGATAAAGAGATATCGTAAATAAAAGCATAAAAGATGAGTGTAAAGTAATTGATTCTAATATCCTAATTTATCATAAATTTGGGTACATCTGTACTTTAGACAAAAATCGTGTAACCTTCCAACGTAATTGTCATACGTTACAACCCGTTAGATCAAAACTTAAACATTAAAAGCCCCAACTGAAAAGTTAGCATGAACGTTTTCGACCAAAAAGGTAAAGTTTGAACAGCCCCAGAGATTTCAGTAATATTGAAGGATACTGCGTCTATGACACTTTCAACTGCCGTTTGGTGAACATTCCTGTATACACCAGAAACATTCCTCTGGTCGAATCCATTATCAGTGTAGACCGTCTTTAATGTTGCTGTGTAAGGAACGTTAACGTTGGCTTCTTTCGCTATCATCGATATTTTTACCTTCGAATAAGCCGGTAGGTCCACGCTTACTTCTTGTTTAGTGGTTTCTGAAGTTGTATGAGATTTTCCATAGCTATACGTACTGGTAAAAGATGAGCCAATCTCGAATTCAGTTGAAACGCTAGCGGAAAATGGAATTCCAGCCAAAACCTTTATTGTTAACCCTGCTTGTATTTTAAAACTTGCGTGTATTTCAAAACTGTTTATTTCAGACCACTCGCTGGTAGTAGTTTGCTTGATCTGCATGGAGATTGTTGATGTTGTATCGTAAGGGCTGTTGTTTTGAGCACTCTTTTCAGCTAGAAGGACATTTCCTGATGAAACTGTTTGCGAGGCTTGTGACAAGTTGTACACTACGTTGAAAAGCTCGTAATGATCAATCTGACGTGCCCTTGACATTCTTCTAAAAATATCTGGGATATGATAAATACACTGTTGTTCCTGTAATCTTTCATTAGTGGAACAATTGAAGACACGTGCTTATTCAATCAGGATCATATTTTACCCAAATATGTTTAGGTCAATGATCCCGAGTCAGGGTAAGTGCACTTCTGATCCGGACGTTTTTGCAGTGAATTAGGTAGCAAGTTTGGTGTCAAATTACTTGTATCCAGAGTTGTGACCGCATGGCTAATTGCTATGCTATTTGAGGCAATTAAAGGTTAGCATCCATGAGGTCTGACTTCGACTTCCATGTGGATTTTCTCATTTGAACTGATCTTCACAATACTTCATATTTGATGTTAAGTTTAAATTTGCCAGCCACCCGACGTGAGGTTGTAATGCTTTAAAATATTAATAAGGCTTCCGCCACATTTGTGGTCACTTTACCTCGTGAATTACCTAACCTTCAAGTACTGAATTGGTGGTGCATTGTCGTTAAATTTAACTTTTTTTTTCTAAAGAATACTTTTAGGAAAGTATTTTGAAGAGGAATTAAATAAGAAAAAGCAAAACGAAAAGGTCAAATATAACAACATGAAAATGTTTCTCTTACCTTCGGCTAAAACACTAGTTGCTGACAAAATTAACAGTAATGCAGAGATGGGTGCCATTGCCATGATGTGAACTTTTTAATTGACTGATAAAAACTCCTCTAAAACCGTCGTAATAATAATTGTAATAGTATCCTTTGAAGCATAAAACTGCTACATCTGTGACATCTCCTAATCTTGTGATGAAGTTACATCACGCAGCAGAAACAGAAAGGACGTTAATCAGTAGTTTATCTACTGAGGCAATACTTCAACCAATCGCACATTATGCAATAGAGATGAGGCAGGGCAAAGCATGTATTTCCTGATTACTGATTATCATCCTTATATAACTTGATATGATTGCATACATCGTTTGCTTTTATCAGTTTATACAATTACCTTTCCCTGCTACAGTTAACTATATTTAGGTCACTTAGAAATAATTGTCCTAGAAATCTTTGGTTTAGCCATTAATTACCTAAACTTCACCCCCACTTTATGAGGGTGATGTTGGATGCTCCGCATTTCACATAAATTAAGGCCCACTAAATGCTATCTCAAGGTTATGTAAATCATAATGATGACAATCCTTGTCTGCAAGAGGAAGTTCTATTTCTCCTTGACAATTAATTATTAAGTTGTCAGGGAAGGATGTTCATCAAGTATACAAAACCTGATAGAAGAAAAAGAAAACACGTTGCCATACTCACTTGACATGTCTTTTAAGGCTTCTCTTAAAACTGTTGAGTGATGAGGCTAAACCCAATGTTACAATCGGTCCGTCGTCATACGTGCAACCTGATGATTACCATACCTTCAAATATAAAATAATCAAGAGTTGAAGGACCGAGTTAAATTCAAAATCTTTTCTACCCAAAGTTTTACAGCCATTGAATGCATATACATCGTTAAGTTTTGATTTTTTCGAGTTTTCAAAAAGAGAGAGTTGCACAGTTACTTACCAATGATATCTAAATGCCTGTTGAAGCCATGGTCTCTAGGTAGCACACTTTCCAATATTAGTAACATTACCTCACACCAACATAAAGCCGAGAATACTTAACCTACATGCCGAGTGGTTTTATAAGCTTATTCAGTTCAGTAAGTACAATATTTCAAGCATTGCTGTTGCTAAATGAGACATCAGAACTCAAACTTAGAAAAACAAAGCATTTGTTCATACAGTCAACTTCACTCTCAATAGTCTGGATGTAGTAGTATTCGATCAAACTTAACAAATAAGAACCACTTTTTAGTAATATATTGCATCGTTTTTACATAACCAAAAAAATAGCAATACAGTCTTTTCCGATCCATAAGCTAACAAAAGGCACTCAAACGTAGAAAAACAAAGCCTTTGTTCATACAGTCAACTTCACTCTCAATAGTTTGGATGAAGTAGTGTTCGATCAAACTTAACAAATAAGAACCACTTTTTAGTAATATATTGCATCGTTTTTACATAACCAAATAATAGCAATACATTCTTTTCCGACCCATAAGCTAACCAAAGGCACTCAAACTTAGAAAAACAGAGCTTTTGTTCACATAGTCAACTTCACTCTCAATCTGTCAATAGTCTGGCTTAAGTAGTATTTGATCAAACTTAACAAATAAGAACCACTTTTTAGTAATATATTGCATTGTTTTTACATAACCAAGTAATAGCAATACAGTCTTTTCTGACCCATAAGCTAACCAAAGGCACACAAACTAAAAAAAACGAAGCCTTTGTTCATACAGTCAACTTCACTCTCAATCAGGGGCGGCTGTAAGAAATTTTGTTTGGGGTAATAAAATTAAGTCCGAATGCAGGAAAGTTTGGACGACCCCCTCGCCACCCGGCAATATCAAAGATCTGCTCCGCAGGCTCGGCGGGAAAAAATATTGGGGGGCTGAGCGCCAGGGAAACTGTCTAAGCGGAGCGCTACATCGGTTAGCGCGGAGCGTGCAAGAAAATGTTGGGCTTTACAAACCCCTCAGATGGCCGGAAACGGCACTTCCCGAGTGTTTTACGCTGCATGTACCCAGCCTTATGGATCTCATGTCTACACTTGGCAATGTTGGCGGGGAGCTAAACAAACTTGAGACCTCTCACTTTTTTCATTGGGGGCTGAGCCCCAAGCGCTCTGGTTCCGCCACGACTGCCGCACCGAATAGTACAGCAGGCGTATGATTATTATTATGTATTACAGAGATGCCCCATATAGTCTTCAAAAGCTCTTCAAAAGCCACCTTAGGCAGTTATTCATGAGCTATCTTTTAAAATAAATACAACCATATCTGGCTACCAGGCAACCTCTACTCCATACTTAAGGGTGGAGCAAAAGGCAGGGGAAACAGGCAAAGCGGCTTGAGCCAGTTGTATAAAATAGCTCCACCTTTAACTATTTTGTTTTTTTCATCATTGTGTCACAATGTGTTTCAGCCTTGCCAAGAAGCCCAAAATTATTGGTTTTCTGGATTGTTTCATTTAAACAACGTAAACTTAGGTCAAATCTTGAACTAACGAAGAAGTACATACTTGAAAATAGAATTTTGCAATAGTAATATACACAACTTCATTAATAATATGTCAAATTTGTGAGGGAGGGATGATTTCGTCTAAATTTAGAAATACTTTTTGTTTAAACCATCTCGAATTACATGTTTTTTTTTATTTTCTGGAAGATTTTGAAGACCATGCTTTGAAAACTTTTGGGGGCAAGTGAACAAATGAGAACAACTTTTTAGTAATGTATTGCATTGTTTTCACATAACCAAATAATACAGTCTTTTCCGACCCATTAGCTAACCAAAAGAACTCAAACTTAGAAAAACAGAGCTTTTGTTCACTTAGTCAACTTCACTCTCAGTAGTCTGGATGTAGTAATATTTTATCAAACTGAACAAATAAGAACCACTTCATAGTAATATGTTGCATTATTTTTACATAACCAAATAATAATAGTACCCTCTCTTGGGACCCATAAGCTAACCAAAGGCACTCAAACTTAGAAAAACAAAGCCTTTGTTCACACAGTTAACTTCACTCTCAATCTGTCAATAGTCTGGCTTAAGTAGCATTTGATCAAACTGAACAAATAAGAACCACTTTCTTGAAATATATTGCATTGTTTCAACATAACCAAGTAATAGCAA
>WURT03671442.1:0-11325 GCA_009936505.3 Holothuria glaberrima | reverse complement strand
TGCGAATTTCACCTTACAAAAGTATCGCCGCCAGCCCACTGGAATATCTAAGAGTAACAATATATACATATATATATATATCACATCAATTGATTTTTCCACATTTTGAAAGCCCCATGGAATGGTGGATCCGCCCAAATGTCTCCCACCGATATTTCTGGCTACGCTACTGAATTCAAGTGGGTAAACAACTAATTAGCCTCGCACTCAAGTAAGCGAGAGCCACTATTTTTGCTTGCTCATCAAAATTGACTTAAATTCGCTTTGTATTTTACTTACTATATTTTATGTAACTTGACCGTTATAGTTTCATTGGCAAACATACCCATAGAAATATAGTGCTAACCTATGTCAGTCAATCATCTTTACTTTGGGACACAAGTTACGCTTTATTGTTCTAATAGACTTCACTGCAAAATATTCCCATCAGACGGACACTTCAGCTTACACAGCATATTGTCGTAAAACTGAATATTGCATTCAATTCTAGGCAGGAAATAGTTTGCCCTATTTCGTAAACAATAAGATACACTTCCAAGTCATAAAGTATTAAAAGTGTTGTCCCAGTCACAAAAGAAAAACTAGACTAAGCTTTATAAGAATGTAAGGGTGTGTCAAAGGTCAGAGTACCTCGGAAGCCAACTGGTATGATCTTGAGAAGGAAAATCTCATCAATATCACTTCAAAAAAAAAAACTTTTAAATTTCCTTTCGTCTCGACATAAATTCTGTTACGGATCAAACTCAGATCTTAAATTCTAAACCACTTTTATTTTTCCTGTTTTCATTTTTAACTCCCCGGGTAATTGAATGTTTTATGTTCACCAGGTATCTCTTTACGCTCGGGATGTTCCCACTTGAGGTTTATTTGAGAACGTTTGGCCTATAATTTACGACAGAAGTAGGTCTTTCATACATTTTACGTGATCAATCATAAAATTACTGCGTAGAAAGATATGTTCCTTTAAACTTTTTTTAGAATAATTCACTTTGATATATTTCTCCTTTAAATAACAAGAATCTTTCCCTCTGATTTGACACCTAGTCCTTAGGCTGTGTACTTGTGATCGATCATCAAATTAGTTTTCAATGAGCTTTCTACAATGCGGAACATATTTATAACTTTGTAATGATTTGGGTCTCGCTTTATCGAATCGTGTACGTCAACCTGAAATAATTTACGATTTGTGAGTGTTTTCTTTCCTCGCCTCTTTCCTGCGTTGAACCAGGGAGTTGCAACGGACACCTGGTTGAACTTTCTTGGTTTATTCATGGAAATACTACCTCAAAACTTATCTCATTTATTCGACTATTCCTTTTGGGTCTGTCTGACAGAAATTCCCCCCGTACGGATTGCAAAAAGTATAAAAACATGACGAAAAAGCCAGGCCCACAGCCACACAAGGTACTGAAGGGGGAGTGGCGAAAACGCTACGGGGGGGGGGGGGACGAAAATTTTTTCAGGAAGCGAAATGTGTAAAATGTATTAAGTCAATGTCAACTTGAATACCTCCTGGGGGCGAAAAATTTTTCAAGGGGGACTTCGCCCCTTGCCCCCCCCTTGACTTTGGGCATGGACAAAGCCTTTCTAGTATGGTAGCTTAAAGACGCATTCCCATCTCCCCGTTGCTCTGCTTGCTTTTTGTAGGCTGCCCTCTAAGTTCCAATTGCCAATTTCATACACCCAATCCCTCTCAAAACCGTTCCACCCACAAAAAAGTTCTAGGCCATAGATAAAGGTTATGATACCACTACATCGTGATTTATGATCAGAACTCCTATGTTGTGTATGCAGATATAGTACAAATCTTGGTTATATAGTCCAGAGTTGTGGTACTCGCTGTACTCGTACCTGAGTACACTTTCTGCTATTATACTCAGTCATGACTTTTTTCTCGTCCTTTACTAATGGCATTATAATCCTCATCGCACGCATGTCATATGTTCTCGCACTGGAAGTATAGGAGAATTAAAAAACCATGCATACTTAATCTTAGCCAGGACATTTATTCCTATGGTACATTCTCGCACTCGGATGCATTTACTCGCACTCGGATGCATCTACTCGTACTTGGATGCATTTACCCGTACTCGGTAGTTTTTATTTACACGTTTCTTTCACTATTCTTTAAGGTCATATGCGATCTGTGTGTGTTCATTAAATTATGAACCATTCATACAACACAAAAATGCAAATACGAGTTACAGCAAAGCGTAACTTTTGTGTGATTTTAAAAGGTTGCTTAAAATCTTTGAAAACAGACGCAAGAACTTGACTACGATTTCACATTGTACTTGCGAGCAAGAGGACTCAAGGTTCAAACAGAGGCCAGCAGTCGATGTTTGTAAGAGCAACCCTTGGAATTTTTTCTTTTTGGGTTGGGGGTAGAAATTTTTAGGCACGCTAAAACTAAAAGGGAAAACAAGTTCTGATTTCAAAATGTAGTTTTAACCTTTATCTGGACAGCTATTTCTGCATAACTTCTGGTCTAAGCTTTGACAAAGAGAGTAAGAGATTAAAGCCAAGTACCGCATGCCCAGCTTCTATTCCAAAAGAAATGGACAGACTCCTTGTCACAAATGCTACAAGCAGTCGAATATTAAAGGTAAAATTGGATTCTCGGGCACGGACAGAGTTACTTGTCACACCTGCGACAAAAAGTCGGGGATTATTGGCAAAAAAAACGGGCATTCTCTCGGGCATTCTCGGCTTCCATCCCAAAGGAAACAGAGATACTCTATGAAAATAATAAATAAGCATGAAGTTCATAATCCATTTTAAAACAACTTGAGAACGAGTTGGAAGTAATGGAGGAGTTGGGAAAGAAGAATAGAAAAGAGCGGGTACAGGAAAAAGTAGCTCCATATAATATTATCATTTGCACTTTCATTTCCAAAAAAATCACTCAAATCCCCCTCCTTACAAAAGTTTAAGTTGACTTACACTATGTAGCATTTGCTACATTCTTTTAAACAGGGACGTAGCCAAGTACTTGGAAGAGGGGCATAGGGGCTGAAATTCCAACCCATATAAGCAGGCCCGTAGTCAAGGGGGGGGGACAAGGGGACGAAGGAAATTTTTTCACCCCCTAAAGAATTTTGAAGTTGTCATTGACTTAATACGTTTTTACCCATTTGGTCCCCCTGACAAATTTTTCGCCCCCTTGGAAGCCATTCCCCCGCCCCCTTCAGTACCTTGTCTGGCTACGTGCCTGCATATAAGCTTCCCCCACCACTTGCCACGAAGTAGCTCGTATTATAGGTGATCTTAAGAATAGCTCCTCCGCAGGAACGGGTGGTATTTCCGTTAAAGTACTTGCCGCCTTCCCCAATTTGGTTTTACCACTTACAGTTATCCTCAATCTTTCCTTGGCCACCGGTATAGTAGCCGTTCGTTTGAAAGAAGCTGGGTTATTCCTGCATTTAAGCAGGCAATCCATCGTTTCTGTCCACGTATAGACCTATTTCAATTCTACCTGCTATCTCTATATAAGGTCCTAGAACTTATAATGTATGATAGACTGTTAAATATTTTTTGGAAAAGCATAATATCATTCATTCAAATCAATTTGGTTTTCGTAAAAATGCTTCAACGTACAGCAGTATCACTGATGGCTTTAATAATAAAGAGATTAGTATTGGTGTTTTCCTATAGCTTTATCCAAAACCTTTGATACCATAAATTATTATATAACATGAATAGATCATTATGGTGTTCGTGGAATTACCTTGGACTGGTTTCACAGTTACCTTTCTGACTGGCAGAAAACAAAGTGTCCGCATAATTGATAAGTCTTCTAGTATAAGTAATATCACTTGTAGCGTACCCCCAAGGTTCCATTCTAGGGCTTTTGTAATTTCTTATGTACATAAATGATTTATGTAACTGCTCTCCCTGCGCCATCTTGACTTATTTGCAAATGACACTAGTTTCCTTTACAAACACAAAGATCTCACAACTGGGGCCCGGGTAATAGATAGCTAACTAGAACTGGTTTCTTTATGGTTTAAAATCAACAAATTATCCCAGTCCTGAACATTTCTAAACCCAGTTTCATGATTTTGCACCCTCCTCAGACAGTCAACACCAAAAAGGCAGTGTTGACATATTTCTTGATGGTATTAAAGTTGCTCTTGCTAATAAAGCCAAATTTCTCGGCATTCATATTGATCCAAACCTTACCTGGAAACACTATATTGATGTAATTTGTTCCAAAATATCTAGAGTAATTGGAATGAGTCCTGTTTGGAATCAGCTTCTTCATTCCTTCTTACATTGTTCAATATCTGTTTAATTCACTTACATATTCCCACCTATCATATTGCAATCTAATTTGGGGAAATACTTATCCATCTTACTTAAATCGCTTATACTTGCTTCATAAAAGGGCAGTTCGAACAATTGCCAACTCTGACTATTATGCTCACTCAAAATGCCTGTTCTTTACACGAAGAATTCTGAAACGTTTTTGACATGTGCAAATACCAAGATTCTGTCTTTATGTTAAAGTATGTAAAAGGGCTTTTACCTTTTAAAAGTTCGACACTTATTTCTCTTACAAATCGTCAGTATCATTCATACTATTCTAGGTCTTCTCACTGCTCCCGTATTAATTCTTTTGTTAAATGCAGTATCCCACCGGTTATTTACAAACAGTGGTATTACCTACTCTTTGAAATAGTTTAGACGATAACAGCAAAAATATGCACAATATTTCCTTTTTTGAGAACAGGATGAAAAATCGTCCACTTGATAACTACCTTTTGTAAACTGCTTATTATCTTTTGGATTTTTATATTTTCAAGGTTGTCTGTTTGCTGTATTTGGTTGCTTTGTCTCGATTCATTTTATATTCACTTTATTTTGTTATGGGGGGGGGGGACTGCTTGTTTTGCTTTTCAGTCCTCCCCCACCTCCATGTTCCAATTATTGTTTCATTTTGTACAGATTGCATATGTGGAAATAAAACAAACTCAAAGTCGAAAGCCCGAAAGTTCGAACTACTGCTTTCTTCACCCGTCAGGAATACCTGCAGTTTAACCAAGACATTGTCCAAAACTCGCCTCTTTTATTCCACAAATGACGTTTTGTCAGTCGATAAGTTAGTGGTTTTTGTAGTAAATGGCAGCTCTAACCCCCCCCCCCCACCCCCGTCGTCACATACTTACTCGTTATCCTCAGGAGTGGATCCGGGGTTTCTGGAAAAATATTCTTTCGTTTGAGGAAGCTCTCAAATATGACTGTATGAGCGAATATGTTTACTAGACTGTATATAAATATTGTCATAATTTGCCAGATGGAACCAAGGAGATCATTAAGGAAAAGACTTCCGATTAATGTAAAAATGGATTGATCGTTAACAATGTGCACACCAGTTTTTGTAAGCAAATGCAAGCTGTCGCATTTGGTGTAGGGAACAGTTTTCGGGCACTAGCCAACTTTCCCGAGAAAACCTGTAACTGCGCTTTTTGCCAAAACACTGCCCCGAAATAGCTCTTCCCCGAACTACCCCGAACTATAAGGGAGGGGTGCAACCCCATCTCCTAGCTCGTTTGAGTATATTGGCTGCCGCCACTAGTGAGATTCTGCACCCTAGCTAGTTCATTTTTATGGGAGTGATGAGCTGGATAAAAAGCTTGGTTCGCTTCGAAAAGTAAGGCGGGAAAGGCTTCCAATTTCGACGGCGTTAATTAAGTAACTCTATAACAGAAGAGACATGTAAGGGACCGGGGACGTTGAAAATATTATCAATGTTTTTGTATAAACTGATTAACTTGGAATGTACCAGATTGTCTAGGAGCTATGTACATCGATAAGCTGTTGATCTTTTGTACG
Organism: Holothuria glaberrima; assembly: GCA_009936505.3. Taxonomy (NCBI): domain Eukaryota; kingdom Metazoa; phylum Echinodermata; class Holothuroidea; order Aspidochirotida; family Holothuriidae; genus Holothuria; species Holothuria glaberrima. The sequence goes on along the minus strand of WURT03671442.1, from coordinate 5,490 downwards.
TTTGTTCAGTTGTTTAGTTAACTTGTTTAGTTAAGTTCCCGAAAAGGGAATCTTCGCTGTTACCACGCATGCGTGGTGTCGTCAGTGACTCCGGTTGGCTCACCGTCAAGTGTTAGTCAGTGCTTGCTCTCACTAATACAAGGCTAAAGTAAGACCCGAAGACTGTCTTGATGGCTTCTCGTTGCTTCTTGTTACCTCGGGGTTGCAACTCCATTTGGGATTAGTTTCAGTTTCTTACCTGCAGTGGGAGATAGCCCGCAGGAGCGGCAGGACTTTTCTTAAATCAAGTGGCAACATCAGCGTACATACAGCAGGTGCCACTTTATCGACAACAGGTTACTCCTGTTGTTGTCGAATCTTCACGGTGCAAGTCGTGTTATCAGTGCATGGAGCTAATACTAGGACAAGAGAAGAAACTTCGCAAATTCCTTTCAAGACGACGATCATACCGCGATGGTCAAACTCATAAAACTAGCTAACACCACTAATCTCTTTCCCTTTGTTCTTCATTGTTGATTCAATAAGCTTAAAAGGTTTTATTAACTAAGCACAATGGGCGCATGCCGTCTGCTACACCTTGAAGAGGACATCGCCGAATTTTGCCTATTACTTCAGCATTGCCAGTCGCTTAAAATGAAAATTACATTGCTTGTTTCGTCGCGTAGTGTCGCTTATACATAAGTGTTGCTTTGATTTCTTGTTAAACGCTAAAAATGTATAAACCCACTACAATATGCGGAAATTGATCAAATTTCAACTTCAAAGTGTAGACTCGTAACTAGTGTACTCATTTGCATATGGCATTAATAATACTACCACCAACACCCACTCTTCCGGTCGTTTTGAAATTTACTCTGCATTTCTTATTTAGCCGTCGGCAACTTCCCCGGCATCGAATGATTGTTCTGTTTAATCCAGTTGACAAGGTATCAGAAGAAAAGAATCAAGTTGCCAATGGTAAGACGTGTAAATTGCAAAGGCCAGACAAAAGAACTGAAAAGACGTAAGGTTCACCATCGATCCTTACAAGATTATCTCCTCTCCCATATCTGGGTCTAACTGGATTAGCATGAAGTCGAACTTTCTTCTCCTGTCCAGGTAGTAGCTCCATGATCAGTGGGTACACATAAATTTTCCTCGGAGGAACATTTTTAGCTTTTGTGAAAGATTAGCATACCACTGTTTTGTTTTTATTTTTCTTCTTCTTTTAGCATACTTCAAGTCATTTTCTTTTCTTTGCCTTTTTGTGCTGTTCGCTGAAAATGAATACTAAAATAGACCCAAAGCTTAAGCAAGGGGAGGAGGGGGTTAGCTGTTAACCCCCTCTTCCCCTAGTAAATCCTACGGAAGCTTGGTGTGTGTAATCACCAGTTTACATTTGTGCTTCAAGAAACGATTCTATAATGCGTGATTATCGGTCGGATTTTAATTTAAGAATCAGCCAAGTAAACCTAAGTAATTAGCCACCGTGTTCGAATCATAGGAGAGCACTCCCCCTCTCTCTTTAGGATGGGACATCTCCACCGAGAAACCCTTAGAGTTGGGCATTATAATGAATAAAAGGACAAAAAATGTCAAATTGTCACTTTTGCGGTTTATTTAGTGTGTCATTTGGAGAAAGTTAACTGATTCATTTTGATACCCGCAATTTTGAAAATATTCCAGAGCTTCCAAGGGCTTCTCCCATACCCTCACCCATAGACTTTTTCCGTAAACGTCACCAATTGGCCTTATGTGGGCCCTTGACCCCACTTCGACGGAGAACTTCGACCTCCACATCGTCGTTGGGTCATTCCTCCTTGCCCCCCCCCCCTTGGAGGCAGATAGCAGCCACCTTCATCAATGAATTTGGATTCCTTACGGTATCCCATGTCCGGTGGTTTGTAAGCCTTTAAATGGCATGATGTAATTATACTTGATAACCTAAACTGTCCAAGTGCAAGAGTTGTGGTCAACAGAGGAATAGAATCATTTCCGTCATTAAATGCCGTCAATCTATTACAGCTTTTGTATTTTAATACCCTCAAATATCCTCAAGATGCAAAGAACAGTCAAAGATTGCTTGTGACACACTGTAAGAAGGTAATAACTCAGTTCACACGTAGTCTTAGGCCCGATGTCAAGGGGGCCAAGGGGCGAAGTCCCCCTAGAAATTTTTTCGTCCACTAGAAATTTTTTCGTCCCCCAGAAAGTTTTGAAGTTGTCATTGACTTAATACACTTTTACACATTTGGCCCCCTGAAAAATTTCTCTCCCCCTGGAAGCCATATCGCCCACTTCAGTATCTTGTGTGGCTACAGGCCTGCGTAGCCAATGTAGGTTTACTAGCTCATTTCCTTGTGCACTTAGTATTTTGTTTGTTATATTTGGACCCTGTATTGTCACTGTATCCTTTATGCACTTCAGCAAACGCTAACGTACAACACCTGATTTGAGTATCCAGAATACCATTTGTCGAAATTTATTAATTGAATGAAGAAGTTCGTATTTGCAATTGGTACTAACAAATAGCTTTTCTAGGCAGGCCTGTAGCCAGAAAAGGTACAGAAGGGGGTGAAATGGTATTGATTGTATTTTGATTGTATTTTATTCCAGTATAAATATAAAATATTTATAAAAAGGAGTAATAAAATAAGGTTACAAATACAAAGATAAGACAATAAATGTACAAAAAGTTAGTTCACATCAAAACCTTAAAAATCTAAAAACTACAACAGATCATTTAAAATTTTTGATTGAATAAAAATTACTGCTCTGTATACAAAGGAATTCTTAAATAAAGTAATTCTGTACTTAGGTAAAATGGATGGATTTCTTAGGTTTTTCTTTGATTTCACATTAAGGTTTGGGGGCAAAAGTATTCCAGGGGGCAAATGTGTGAAAATGTAGTAAGTCAATGGCAACTTGAAAACTCTAGGGGGCGAAAAAAATTTCAAGGGGGTCTTTGCCCCCTTGACTACGGGCCTGATTCTAGGTACGTCATTGTGAGTTACATGTTGCGTACCTTTCCCCTAAAGTCCCTTTGGTTGAATGCAGGAGGGTAAAACCAAACGCGACCCCAAACGGATTCTGCTATGCTCTCACAATGGGTTACGTCCCTTGATGGACAGTATGCTTCTTGACCAGGGACGTTGGCGTGGCATTCTGAATGCGGGTGCCATGTTTTGGAGACTAAAATGAAGAAAAAGAAAATGCCGACAGAAACATGACGAGTGTAGAGCAAAGCAAACGTATGCGGGGTCCAGGGGCCCACCTCAAGGACCCAGGTCGGACCAAGAGGCAACGTCCAGTTTGGGACCGGGGGAGGGGGGAGAACTCAGGTCGGGAAATTCTGGACCATTTTCTAAATAATGGACATTAGAATGAAGCATTTAACAGTATCTTCTAGACCACCTGACTCACCACTTGAACACAGTTTTGAACTCGGACTAAAAGCCGGTCGAGTTGTTGATGTAGGGTATTGTGATGGTGGGGAACGGATGATTGTAGAGGTTGTATGTGGGTTTGGAAAAACATTATCACTCAAGATATCAAACAGGAAGTAGGCTTAATCATGACAAGTAGCAGTGACGCATGCGCGCCATAAAGTATTGCATTTACAAGATAGCTTAGAAGTACAGTCTAATACATTGCATAGGCCTTTTTTGTACAGATAAGTAGCCTATACTTTCAAGTACCAGATTTGCAGGCAAAACCGGGGGACTTGCAATCAGGACCGTAGTTAAGGGGGGGGGGGGTGGAAGGAAAGCTCCCTTGAAAATTTTTCGCCCCATAGAGTTTTCAAGTCGCCATTGACTTCATACATTTTTACATATTTGCCCCCTGAAAATTTTTTCGCCCCCTGGAAGCCATTTCGCCCCCTTCAGTACCTTGTCTGGCTACTGGCCTGTGGGCAATATGGAGAGGAAATGCTCCGTATGGCTGCCACTGTTTACAGACCACATTGACAGCAACTGGAAGAATCATGAGCAAAGAAGGATCCAGGAATTTTGATTGGGTTTGTCATGTGTGACCTAGTTTTAGACTGACTAAAAGCACCACTACCGCATTTTACCCAAAAGATCCACAGCTTCGCGTACCACCATTTATTTCTCCCTCATAAACCGATAAACATGCAGAAATATTTCTACAGTATTTTTTTTCAACTTTTTCTATCCATCATGTTGTAAATGCCAAATTTATGTAGGTAATGTACTTAACGTATCTTACGAATTTCTGAAATCCTTATTTTAAAATCTTTCATTTGCATCACAGAAATGGGTGGAAATATGAAAAGCAACATCAAAGAGCTGCTAAATGGAAGGCGCCTGTGACATCATGGTAGAGCTGGAAAATGGCAACTCAGGTGAGATTGGCCACATCACAATCAAACAATCAACAAAGACGCGCCAGTGGTGAAATTTTCTTCTCTTTCCTTTGTTTTTGTAAAACAAGAACAATTTTTTTCACTTTTAAGCAACTAGTTAATAAAGATGACGAGCTAACTTTTCGTGCTTAACCAAGTCAACAACAGTTTCACACAGCGTAACAAGTTTCTAATGGTGGTAGGAGTATCAGAAGCCCTAACTTAAAGCCTTCCATCATAGCCTATCTCTTTACTTATTACGTTCTTATTGATTAATTGAAGATACAAGAAGCACCGGGACTACATTTCGTCAAACAAATTAGAACAAACTCAAAAATAAGAATACAACATAAAATTGGTAGGAAATGTATAAAACAAATGCTTAACTTTTTTTTGCCAAAGACAAGTTTTTTAATAATTTGAATCGATACTGACTATGAAAAGGTTACATTCATAACCATGAACTTTTTTTTATTTATTGGGACTTGGTTCCCAACATAATTAAGAATATCTCATCTGCCAACAACGAATATATATTCCTTTTACATACATTCTATTTTTTTCCAATACCGTGTTTCTGTAGAACGTGTTTACCTCCTTAATTTGAATTTTGAAGGATTCTTGCAACTAGAAGTCAATAGTCTTCGACCGGCGAAACTTTCTTAATAGTTTTATCTCCCGGTGTCCCGTCAGTCGAATTTGACAGACCGTCAAACAGCATGAGGTCGGCGATTTTAACAGCGAAGGTCTCGTTTAAGGTCGCACAAAATGTCAAAACGTTTCGCAAATATGTCACTCTTGCCACTGCAGGTAATAAATGTTTCAAAAAGAATGAATGTCGAAGGCTTAACGTGTTGGGTTTTAGCAAAATAAACTCTATCAATGGTTGAAATTTAACAAGCCCTATCGACTTGACAAAACCGCCAAGTTCGTGTAAGCGTGTGTGTGTGTGAAACGCACTGTAAAGTCATTGATGCCGATCGGCCATCTGTGTGATCAATGCCTCGAGGTGTCAAGGTTTTCAACCCGATTGGTTTTAGAGGAATGACGGCTGATGCACTATAAGACAATGTTTGGGGCACTTAGGACGTTCAGATAAGGTTAGTTAGTTAGTTAGATGAGGTTTAACGGCCCAGTTTCCAACC
>WURT03671431.1:0-17361 GCA_009936505.3 Holothuria glaberrima | reverse complement strand
AAATTTATCGTAGGTATACAACTTACATAATAAGGAAGATTCAAAAGTTTCAGAAAATGTAATCACGTGAATAATTACTTAAAAGTTATGCCATTTCTCTATAGTGAACGGTAAAGGAGACGCTTGTGAGTACGACTTCGACGGAGACGGTGTCGCCGATACAGACGATGCTTGTCCTAATAATGTCCTAATCTGGCGTACAGATTTGTCGCACTTCCAGACCATTGTGCTGGATCCTCAAGGCACAGAGCAGTATGATCCACACTGGATTGTCAGAAATAACGGAATGGAGCTTGTACAAACCAGAAATTCAGATCCGGGAATGGCAACAGGTGAGACAGACGATGTGTTTACGTAAGACGAAAAAAAAAAAAATAATAAAAATTCTTAAGGGAGATGAATAAAATTATTTGCATATGTTTCATTTAGCCTACTTCGGTTTGTCAAGTTCTATTTAGTAAAGTTTAGCCTGTGTCCTTTTCCTTGTTTGGATCCGGGCCCGTGGCCAGACAAGGTACCGGTACTGAAGGCGGCGGAAATATTTCAGGGGGTCAAATGTGTAGAAATGTACTTAAGTCAATGGCAACTTAAAAATTTTCACCACCTTCCCTCCACGGGCCTATTTGGATCGTTTTATTCACTTTTCAAGATTTTTATGGACTTTTTCCGAGTAAACATAGATTCCAGATTTGATTGAGTTTTGTGTTCAATACTTTATCTCATTCACAGGCTACGATAATTTCGAGTCGGTTCAATTTAGTGGTACCTTCTATGTAAACACAGCCCAAGACGACGATTATGCTGGATTTGTGTTCGGTTATCAATCTAATCACCGCTTTTATGTCCTTATGTGGAAACAGATTTCTCAAATTTACTGGAAAACGTATCCCTCAGAAGCTATGGCACTTGCCGGATTACAACTGAAGGTGAGGCATTTACAGTGTAGATACATTTCACCTTTCTCATGTGTCTACAGGGTAGGAATGGTAAAAGTCTTTGCGTTTCTAGTAGATCTCATGCACATGTCGCACGCTCAAAGAAACCGAAGTGCGCCTGCGCAGAGGACACGCATGTACACACGTTTGTAAATCCAGTAGTTCAGTATATCCTTCAAGATGGGTAGTATGCATGTAGACGATGACATCAGTACATGAGGTATATATCAGCGCAAAATGCCGCCACGTTGGAGAATTGTCCAGCCTCCGAGGCGCACTCTCAGCTGACCGACTAATTAATTTAAACCAGACAGTGGTGCCGCTGGTGCCCCTACATAATAGCCTAACGTAAACACGCACTTCTACTACGTGTTTGAGACCCACCGCACCACCTACACCTACATCTACATCCCACTGCAGACCATGGCAAACTCGATTAATCGTAGCAATTGCCAATTCGCCAGCCAGTATAAATCACCGCCAGATTAGTTTTAGTCAATATATGGAGGTTGTAACGATGATATGGGAAACACCAAAGACGTTTCAATTGTACGTTTTATGAAATAAAATTTATTTACTCACATTAACAGCTTGTTAACTCGACAACTGGCCCTGGTGAATACCTGAGGAATGCTCTGTGGCACACGGGAGATACAGAAAACGAAGTAAGTGACATTGTTGAATGCAAGGGAAAATGCTCATTGCTCTCCGCTAAATTTGACTGGATGGGGATTGTTTGGAAACAGTTCCTTTTGGTCCCGACCCAACCCCCGCTTCAACCCACTCCAACCCCACCTTACTCCCACTCCCCACCCGACTCCCACCTCCACCCTTGATCTCCCACTCTCACATAAAAGGCTTCCAAGGTTTAATCTAAGTGGGCATTTTCCTGTTTGTCTGTGAGTATGCTGTGTAAGCCAAAGGTACTGAAATGTAGACCTTAAAATAATGTACGATTTGCTAATATAATATAAAGCCCAGGTTCTCAATGGACGTCCAGGGGATGTTCGGCCGGCGACGTGCCCTAAACAACCCCGTAGTCAATTTCTTTTTACACATTTGTCCCCCTGAAATATTTTTGCCGGGCCCCCCCCCGAAACCATTTCGCCCCCTTCAGTATCTTGTCTGGAGTACGCGTCTGGCCCTAAAACGGACAGAGGAAGGATCCAGAGTTTCAAAACTGTGATAAGCAAACAAGCTGTTTCACTAAGATATAGCTACTACAATAAATTTTAAGTAACAAATCAAGTTAAAGTGACCTTCGGCCGAGACATTAGAGACCCCTGGTATAGAGTAAACGTGATGTCTGTGCATGTTACACAGGATGCCTGGAGTTAGCATTTTCTCTATCGATCGCGTCAAAATAGTTGACACGTTAATGGCCGATACTGACGTGGCATGCATGGACTAATGATAAACGCTGATGGCTCGTCTTTAGTTTTTCAAAGTTAAACTCACTGAGAAGGGGGTTTTAAGAACTGACTATGCCATTAAAGGCAAGCGGACCGCACAAATAACGGTATTATAAAAAGCCAGGTGGATGCACTCAACCATCCTTTGGTATAAACCACTCTCAAAGAATTGTTTACCGAAATTCTCTCCAGATGAATGAGGGAAGAGAAAGGTTTAGTTAGTGTAAAAGTTGAAGTATTCTTTGTTGAAATACAGAACATATCCAAACATATCCTGAACACGCTTTGTTATGTCTTATACAGGTAACGTTACTTTGGCACGATGAAAATCATATTGGATGGAATCCGTTTAAAGCTTACAGGTGGTCTGTTACACATATAGTACCAGAGGGTATTATAAGGTGAGTCGAACTGACTTCTTTGCCTCTATTCTGTCTTGTGAGGTATTATTTATTTGACAGCGGGACAGACTCAAAAACGCTTTAAGATGAACGTCATTCGACCTCACACAGGGCATAGCTAGGGGTGGGCTAGTCGTGCTCAAGACCGTAGAGTTAGTTGTACGCTACCACGTTCATTGAGAACTACTGTGAAGACGCCCTTATTTTCTTCAAATTTCTATTCAATAAACGCAATACTCGCGTATGTACAGTCTAGTTGACAAGCTCCCTCATTTTTTTGTAAAAACATGAGACGTGAAAATTTGTACTAACTTCTTGTCCAAGACTAGGGGTGGGCAACTGAGCGACTAACCCACCATAGGAAATTAGGGGCGGAAATTTGTAGGCGATTATGAACAATTTTTGTGCACGCTTTTCTATTTTTGCTCTTTCTTTGGGAATTTTAGTCGACCTGGAGGAAGGGAATTTTTCCAACCTTGCCTACCATCCACCATGAATTAGAGGGTTGACTATCCACCACAAAAGTAGATCATGTGTTCTCACGCCAACCCCCATTTACTGTCCTGATGGCAGTTACTTAAGGAATAAATCGCATTTGACGGACTATTATTGGTGAAAACATCGTCGAGACTGCAAATTGCAAAATAACGGACGAGGCGAAGCCGAGTCCGTTATTTTGCTAAATTTGGAGTCGAGACGGTTTATGAGACAATAATAGTCCGACAAATGTAGTTTATTCCTATTCTACCACCGAAAATCTGTAAAAAAAACTTCATTTTTATCAGCTTTTCGTATTACTGACCGTGTGTTGTGGAATAACAGGTCAGTATTTAATCAATCAGAATGCAGGATTCTCCATAACGGATGGCTAGAGGTGGTAGAATAGCAGTTTAACAAATTGCTGTGTCGATGTCGATACTAAGTTAACATAATGAAATTTATTTGTAAAAAAAAAAGCGATTTCACGTTTTTCCTAAGACAAGTACTAAGACTAGTTTTCCGAGGTTCTTTCTTCGTCTGAGATGAAAACATGAACTCACAAGCATACATGGAGTGGACTAACATGGAGTTGACTAAATGTTTTCTCCTTTCATGTTAACAGAGTTACAATGAACGATGCTAGTAAAGTTCTTGTTGACTCCGGACCAATTTACGATGACACTCTACTAGGTGGACGAGTTGGTCTTTACTGCTTCTCTCAACAAATGGTATTTTTCTCAGATTTGGACTACAAATGTGTATAGAGGTGAGTGTAAGTTTTGTCAAAGGAAAGGACTCACGCCAATCGTAGCAGCTTCTTAACAGTTTTAACGGCAATATATCCTTTTCTTTGCCCCAATCTCAAGCTTGGGTTGGTGGTCCTACTACTTAATACAAGGTCAGTGCCGGTAAAAAAACCACGTATGGGTAATATTCATATTGAAACTTGTTCTCAGTACAAAAGAAAAATTGAAACTGTGAATTAATGTTCATGAAAGTTGTATTATAAGGATGTGTGATCATTTTTTCTCCTGCCTAAGCATAAAGATATAGATAGCCAAACGTGTCAAAGTAAATGTTTATAAATAAATAGGACAACAGGATTAATGCTCGCTCCATATAGCACGTCAAGACATCTGTCATATTAATTTTAGTAAGAAGACGGTTTATCATCTTTGCTTTTGGTTCTTCCCCGCAGATTATATTCGGCGTAACTTCAGGCAACAGTTAAGTCGAAGGTATTGCAAACCAAGTTACTGCGGTGTGTCTACCCTTCGGGTAGTGAGTTTAACGTATCTATTCAACCGCTAACTGAACCATTTTGGAAGGTACGTCTCTTTTCGGTCATTTAAAAGTACCATTGATCCAATTTTAACAGAGGCTGCGTTGAAAGTAATTCATGAACACTGTGGGGAGAAGGATTTTCAAGAAACTCTTAAGGCGCTAAATCCCTCATATGGTGGTGCTTTTAAGCTTTTCGGAACAATTAGTAGAACTGGAATGTGGTTATTGCGAGCAAGAAACGTGTGCGAACTGGGATTCGAACTTCAAATGACCACTGTGAGGATACGTTGAAGAAATGAAACAAAACCATCTGGTTGGAAGCGTTTGCTTTGGTTAACAGACGCCAGTGCTACGTACGGATAATTTCATAAATATAAATGTAGTTGTTAGACTGTCTTCTTCCATCGTTGAGCTGAAGCAAATAATTCAACTAGATACATGGATTATTATGTGTAACAGCCATGTGGGGGCGTGCTGTAGTTTTATTCAAAGATAGCCTTCCTCCAAAGCAACGTGAACAATTGGCGAAGTCGGAAAGAACTAAATTACAGATAGATTCCTGTATTAAGTGGAGGTATGGCTTTTGGCGAGTACAACTGGAAATCTGAGATGATGGACGAATGATCTGAACATCTCATGTTGCATAGTTAGAAACTAAACTTAGAAATTCTAAATATTGTGAGATTGTCTCTATGCCGTAAATAAATACGGTATGTATTTCGCAGTAGGCTTGTAACCATGGATTTTTCGTAACCTCAATGGTTTTAAATCAGAAAAGAATAAGAAGGCCTATTTGTTTTTGTAATTCTTAGCTACTTACGTTGTTAAATTGTAAGCAATTACTGCAAATGCATGACTAACCCGCGTAACGGCTCTCGGTGGTTACGATATTATGGGAGCTGTAATAAGCCCTTCTTGACTTACTAGACTTTACTTTTCTCGCTCGGGCACAGAATAGGTGAAATTCCAGCAGAGATGAAGTAAAAGTGAAAAGATTGCCCGAATTTTCTACTGAGTTCCCGAACATTTGATCGAATGCCCGAAAAATGTGCAAAAATTTTCGCGCGCTTCGCACGCATGTAGTGGTTTGGTGGTCTATTTTATGCACCTGAACTGCAACGAAATTCGGGCAACTTTTTTGAGCTTCGGGCAAAAAATTTCCTCCCCCCCCCACCCCCCATTGGAAGAGTCTCGTACGCCTATGAACATAGTGAACGTTCATCGGTGACAGCCTGTTCCTTCTGGAATGAGGGTGGACAGGTTAGAGACTGGGATGGCCTGTGAACTCATCTGCCGCTCAAAATTAAAGCCAAAATTGCCTCTACTCTACTCGGGCAAAGCTTGTAAGAAAAATCATTAAAGACAGGTTGATTCCGCTTTAGCCGTAAATTTGAAGTGGCTCCGAAGCCGGTACGACCGCCATATGGAAGGGACACAATCCGTACTGTTTAATAACTGTTTTATACCGACCATGTTTTTGTATAGTGATGTAAAACAAACTTAATCTTCACAACATAACGATTTTGCATTTCTACGGTTGTGGTAATCTGAAATAAATTGGTTTCAGCTATAGTATACGCCATTTATTTTGCCAATACATAAATGCTGCAAGCAAGAATAATAAACTTACTGAACTTACTGTTTCCTGTTGCTTTCTTCAGGACACTTGTAAGCATCACTTATACATTGGGAGCAGTTTGAAGTAGATAGGAGCCCCGATAATAGATTTTCAGTTTAACTCACTTAAATGAAGCAAACTTTGTTTATATCAATTGATGTAAATATTTACTGCAAAAGTTTTGTATCTATCACAAAACTACAAAAGTCTGCCAAAAAGGAATTGGAATAAAGGGTTCAAGAAACAGTGTCATTCGGGTTGGCTGCCGTGTAGATCGTAAGGGAGTTTTATCTCTGTGTGTGTGCTACTTGACAGAGGAAGTTACCTCTGATGTCATTCTTATGAATATTCATTGCTAATATCTATTCAAGCTAACATTTCCTTGTCACGGTTTGAATAGTTATGCAATATGAGTGTAAATAGGAAAATGCTTTATTACTGGAATTCTTCGGCACCAACTGTGTGGGGAGTTTTTATCTCCTGTGTGTTTCTTATAAACATAGAACTGTAATATAATAGAGTGTGCTTAGGGTTTAAGAAGTGTGGATGATAGTAACTGCCATTTTCTTTGTCAGCCTGACTTGAAGACGCAGTTTCATGGATGGTGATAAGGTTCAAGGTTTGAGAGACTTCTGCCGTTTTTTTCACGTCAGGTTTTGTATTCCTCTTAAGACGGTATGAATTGTAATGGCAGAGACGGTACGAAATGTTTAAATCTTTTTATAATATTTTTATATCTATATATTTGCTACCGTATTATTTATGAATTTCACACTTTTTGAAGAGGGGAGGGGGCATAGTGAAACTCTATTGAACTTCACTGTTTTGATAGGTAATGATGTCAGGTCAATAACTTAATATTCTTTTAAGAATTGATACTGAGTAAGATGTAAAGTTGAAATTGTATCATTGTCACAAAATTCGAAAAGATAAAAGTGATACTTTTTCTCCTTTTCTGATTGTTCACAATACGATATTGTTGCCAAAAAAATTGATAATTTTTGCATTGCTGTATACGTTTGGCTGATTCGTGTCGTCTGGTGAAAGACCCAACGTTATTGGTCACCTTACACTCATAAAATAACTTTTTTTCTTTTTTGAGTGTGCTAAGACCACTTCAAAATAAAAATAGAATAACTTTGTAATGAGTTGTTTTATACATAAGTGCACCCATTATAAAGCGTGCACTGAAATTGTAAATAGCCAAATATTTAAAACTTTGCATCGTGTTGCCTGCCTCTGTAAAAAGTTCTTTATAAGTTTAAAGATGTTTCAAAATGTTGATTATTTATATAAAAAAGTTAATTACAGTATCTTGTCGTTTTAATATTTGTGTGTTTTGAAATTTTTCTATTGTCGCCCATCTCCTGCTTACGGATGTCAAAGTTCTTATGTTTGATTGGGAGGGGTTAAGACTTACAGATGTGTTCATTCGCTTCGCCTTTTTTCATAACATTAAAACAGATTTAGTGTAGCAACCTTGTAAATATAGGTAGAAAAAGTTGGGAAGCTGCGAAGGTCCTTCCAGGGAAACTTTACTATTTTGCGGCAAATTAGCTGATTGTATACAAAATATATTTTGAAATATATATATATATATATATATACATATATATATATATATATATCCATAACTGCTTGTGAAGTGTTACCATAATTTCCGCGACCACCCACGACTTCATGTGTTAACCTATTAGCGGGGACTTTCATACGGGCATCTGGGTCAAAAGGTCGCGTTTGCCCGCCCCGATTACGTTGATGTGTATAGCTACTTAGTATTTGTTTTCATCCGCTTTTTCGACGTTACCTATTGTGACGTCACAGGCCTCCCCCGTCCATACGTAACTGGTATTTCACTAATCTTGACCATCCATGTGTTTAAACAGGCTCGACTATGTTTTGGAAATGAACCGTATTCTGGTATGTGGATAAAAACTTGCAAACTAAGATTCCCAATGAAATCAGGGCCCATCCATGGAGATGCACTCGGGACAGACCCCTTCTTTTTCCACTCTCTTGACGGTACTGCCCATCGCTGCTACACGCATGTTGTAAACCGTGACAGGTATACGTGTAGGCCAAACTTAGCCAGCTCACAGTGCATTCATTTCCTCTGTCGTAAAAAGAAAAAGGCTATTAATTTTGAAAAATATGATGCGCGCAGAACCAAAATTATATCATTATATCATTTCCCCGTACTCTCCAGTCTTGTGTTAAGATAATGGCAGCGTTTGCATCAGGGCCGGATTCACGAATGTGGGGGCCCTGGGCACGAAACTATGTGGGGCCCCTCGGACAGTAATATTTGCAAAAACAAAATAAATAAATAAAAAAAACCCGAACTGGGCGATAGGCGCAAACCTACCTTTTCAGCGGCTGGGAGCTTATATACAGACCATAAATGTTCATCAGCCTTTTAGGCTAAAAGCCACACGTATCATCGTAGTGGCGAATCCATGATTTGCATGAGAAGAGGGGTGGGGGAGATTTTAGATTGTCAAGAGCTACCGATGTAGGGTAGTGGTAGTGTTGTCGGGAAGCGCTTAAGAAAGTTTGGATGGAAACAACTCCTAGATCACCAGAATTGGCACTTCCCGAGCACTATTTGTCTGAGTATGGAACACATCACAGGCGTGTATACTACTGATTTATTTATTTATTTATTTATTATTTTTTTTTCAGTAGGCCAATCAGGGTTTTATGTGTCCCCATGGTTGCACGCCTAGCACTATTAACCCGTGCAGCTAACTGAGCAAGGAGCGTGCAAAAATTCTGTCTTATCGGTTGTGTTTATCAAGGACATTTGAGCTTCGTCGGGATGTTTATACCGATTAGCAGGGGCGGATCCAGGATTTCTGAAAGGGTGGGAGGCGAAGTTGCTCGACCAGTGAATGATGGCACTATAGCATCTAAGCGGAGCGCCACCATCTTGGCGCGGAGCGTACAAGAAAACTTTTGACGAAATAGACCTCCCAGATCGCCGGAAATAGCACTTCCCATGTCTTATTTTTGCATGTTCTGCTTCATATGATTTCATGTCTCACCTCTCAACACATTATTTTCCACAAGTTATTAACAGAAGACAGTTATCATAGGTACAGTGCCTTACTACAATGCATCCTGTTTAAGGCATCTAATCAGATCTTTAGTAGTCATGTACTAACTTCAGGCTTGTAACCAGCTTTTACCTGGTTCGTCATGCCGGGCAGGACTATCTAAGCGGAGCGCCACCGTCGATTGGCGCGGCGCGTACCAGAAAAATTTGGGTTTTACAAACCCCCAGACGGCCGGAAACTGCACTTCCCGAGTGTTCTAAGCAAGAATGTGTTCAGGAGGGGGGAGGGGGGGGGGGGTACCGTAATTGTGCCTACATGCAAATGTATGGATTGCGAGGATGATATAACGTTGTATGACATGTAGACATGTATACTATACTGTTGAATATGACAGAAAGGATTACGAAAGATCTCACCTTATTATGCTGCAATCACATTACAGCTACAATAAAGCTGTTTGCTGCTACTTGTTTATAATTTGTTGCTTTATCATATGCACCTACTTACAAAGCAAGATTTCTTTTTCCTTTAAGGTCAACACTAAAGGAAAGCACTTGCAATGGAGAGGTTGGGGTGGCAGTTATGGGGAGAGAGGGTTCCATTTTTATTTCTTACGGCTCAAAAATTTTGTGGTGAGATGGCGGGGTCAAAACAAGTTCTTAAGGACAAAAAGACTAGGTTTGGTGTACAGATCAGTAGATGACACTTTTATTTTTTAAAACCAACATAATGTGACCACATGATACATGCTGTAATAAAAGAAGGGAGGTGCCCATGGCCTACTCATCTTGAGACGTTCACTATTAATATGGGGAAAATCAAACGTGTGGCCCAGAGAATCTTAAAAATGAGTAAACTTCACTAAATGAAAGACACTTTCCATTTTTTTATTTACTTGGACAGCTATCCTTTCAACTCATAAACCATAAATAATGTTTGCTTCTGTTATAACAGTTGACAAGATGTCTGCCAACACACTAAGCGTAGAGTTGGAGAATGATATGAAGGTACTAAAAAAGTCCTTGACCTTCAAAATTTTATGACTGACTGGATGTATAAGCAGTACTGAAAAGTTTAACCTATGACTTTTTCTTCCAAAAGGACACAGTTTTGTAAATGGCAAAGTTAAGACTGGCCTGGTGCCTGAAAACTTGTATAAAGTCTGCTGTGTGAATATTCCAAAATCCTGCTGTCTCTGGATATCAACCTTCAGTTTTTGGACAAAAGGTGGTTACATTCTTACCACTCGTTCCTTATAAGAGCTACTCACACAAAATTGGAACGAATAAATATATTATTTGACTGGATGGTGATGTCTTGCAACCACAAAGGTTAAAGACGGACGTTTTTGGTGTGGGGATATCAAAATCCTTAGCTGGTTACTGCTGTTTAATTGACATCAAAAGTTTGAAATTTCAAATGATGCAGAGTAACTCACATTCCACACAATACACAGAGAGTGTTTGCATTACACATTACAGCCTTGTATGCTCACCAGGACATGGCCCAAAGCAATAAAATAGTTTGTGTCTGAACAATGAGATGCTTTATGCAGTTATGGGAGGAGCTACAAGTTGCTTAGTTGGGAGAATTAGAACTGTCTGGGATGATGATTGGGCACCTTTAAGTTTCTTACATGGATAAGAGAGGGAAACTGTCAAGACTGTGTAAATCTGGATACTGCCAAATATTACACCATAGGTCAGTAGGCTGAAGAAATACAATTAAAAAATAAGAATATATATAAATATATCTGCACTCAAGACATGTGCAAACTACAATGAAAGAAGTCATTATACAAAAACAGAAAAGTCTACAGAAATAAAAGAAAAAGGAAATAAATAAATGACAAACTCCTAATGGCTTATTTCACAAAATTTATGGCTTATTTCACAAAATTAATTATACTAAATTATGGACAAATATGTAGCAGTATGGAGTAACTCCTGAAGATTCAACAGAATAAAAAAGCTTATACTGATATAAGACCACACCATCTGCCTCAGCCTGTCATTATGGAATTATTTGTACTGTCATCTTAGTTCTTTGACTTGGAGGGGGGGGGGGGGTACTGCATGCAGTGAACCTTCCTCAAAAGGCTTCATGTATATTCTGCTTTTCTTTTTTTTAAATGTTGCGCTAGGAATAGCACCATATTAAGATTTTTGTTTTGCTTTTATCTGAGGCAACTAGTATTCACATGAAACAGGTTCACTTCACCTGAACTTTTGTGTTGAAATTCCAAATCTTGTTGTAACATGGGGCCAAAAAAGGTCACTTTGGATTATTTCTTAAATACACACAATACTGTATTTTCTAGTTGACAATATGATATCCTGTCCAGCCTTGAGGAAGGTAAGTCAGGCAACCACTGATATGTGCAATAATGCATATTAGGCATACATGGATATTTTAAGTTTTTTGCTGAAAGAAATGCAAAATTCCCCATATCACTGCAATGCAACTCAAACTTGTGCTGTTCTCCTAAGTCCACTCTTCCACTTCAAAATGCTAAAACTGAGCTTAACGACCCTTCTTAATTTACACATATTTTTACAATCAACTCATCACATAATATTTTAATAACTTTAAACATAATTGAAATCATTATCAATTCTCCTGCTTTATTAAGTTCTCACAAGAGCACCATGTAAACATTTTTCAAAAGTCCCAACTGCAAAGGCCAAAGGGCAACAACCAAACAACTACTACCCAATAGATTAACCTAACAACCAGACAGCTCAGGTATAATGGATAAGCAGGGTAAACTAGTTGTATATATTGAGTACAAAAAAGACAACAAATGACCCCAAAAATTTCATAACTCTGCAGCATTAAGTACGTCTTTCTCATCTTTACACTTGTTACATACTTGATTATTTACACAGGTTAACATAGAGCCACTTGATGCATGATTTTCTTATGGCAGCTCATGATACATGTACTATAAACAAAGCACCAATATTTTATTGAATTCCAACAAGAACGCATATAAAGAAGCAGGCAGAAACAATTACAGATGAGTTAACCTTTGACCCTTACAAAAGTGGCAATGATACAAATGATGCTGACCATGCAATGGACCACTGATCATAATTTGATATATCCACACACATGATAAGCAATAAAATACACAGTGGGCATTGTGTCCAAGGGAAACATGGTGAGAACACATGGTATCACCAATTATGTCACTATAACCTTGATTATACTTAAGTTGATGGCAGGGACAACCAAGGTACAGTTTTTTTGGCATCTGATCTTATTCATATGTTGACAAAAGATTGGTGATTTACAGATTTTTGACATATGAACATGATGGTTATGATGATTTCACAGTTGCTGATGAAGTAACAATGAAAAAGCCTATAATAAAGCTAATAAACATCATTGTATGAATTCTGTCTTAAGATTGGTTACCACCATTGTAGTATCAAACCAGTTAAGGATAATATGCAAATAATATGCAAATTTATCTTCAATTCTATTTATATACGTTACATAAAATACACACCAAAAAGAATGAATGAGATCTCTAACCTGAGAGTAATGCTGTTTTTTTTTTAAAGCTGTTGACAAATTTGAAATAGAAGTCCATGAACAGAGATACCTGACCAGATTTTCAACACTGAAGGACCCTTTAATGAATTTTTTTTTCCTGTATATTATTTGTAAAATAAGTTGCTTTCAAAACTTTTGTGTGCTTTATTGGTTTCCCATTAAAAATGACAATTTTGTTATTAATACACAAATTTCAACTCAGGCACAATGAAATCAATTAAACTTATTTTGTTTGAGTAAGTCATTAGAATGAAAACTGTGAAAAGAGGTTACCCATGGTATTATAAATTTATCTGCTACAAAACTTTGTGCACAACTTCAAGGATTCAATGAAACCATAGCCATATGAAACACAGATTTGTCTGCAGAAGGCAAGCATATAAATCTTGTGCGGGACAAGCACAAGAGTTTACAATTTACAATCTAAAATACATGGTTTTACAATATAACAAATATGTATGACTGACATTTATGATACCATTTTTGCATTTAAGAGGTAAAATCTAGATCTCATAACTGGTGTGCAAGGCATGATTTAAACAGACATGATGAAAATTTAATTAAACCCCATGCAAAGCTACGAAATACTTCACCAAACTCAGAATCCAGAGATATACAAGTTCCTTAAATATGACTTAAGTAACTATATAACAACCATACAAAGTTAAATCATAAATATTTTGAAAGAATCGTTGATTTTTCAGCATGATGGGAAAGATAAAACACTGAGAACATTTTAATTATCTGCAGCCAAGTAAATCTTGCTCATTACTTAAAGGCTAATGTAAGTATTACATATATAACATTAAATTACACTTCACAGCATTCCTCTAGTAGGGTTACATTCTTGCATTTCAGGGATGAGAAATCTCCTCCTGTACTGGGGATGTTCTTCTTCTAGTTTGTAATAGGATCATATTTATTTTGATTTCAGCCATCTGTCAACCATAAAAAAAAAAGGAGTAAGATTACACGACAATTTCACCTTCTGTCCCAGAAGTTAAATACTGAGCTGGGACACTTGCGAAATGACAGTTGCGTTCATGACTTAAAATGTTGTCATGCACTAGGTTTAATGAAGTATACAAATTAAAAACTTAACAAACTTACCACTATGATCTATATATCTGCTACATATGATATCCACCTCACTGCTTCTTTATGAGCTATGATTACATTCATATTTGCACCTTTTTTAGGGTCACAATGTACTGAGCATCCTGGTTTAGTTTTTAATGTGACTTCTGCAGCTGGAGGGAGGGACCACAATTTTAACTGAACAGTATTGAGTCATCCCCAAAGACTAAAGCAAGTGACCATCAAATTTGAAATGTTAAGCTTTTATTTAATGATTGCATTATTTACAGCTTATTTCTCTAACAACCATTTAGTATATTTCAACTTAATTTCTGCTCTAAAGGTTCAAAATTCATTTGACTTCAAATTTCTTATGTACTGCCCTTCAACTATTGCAGATTATATCAAATGTTCAAATACTGAATAATGGGAAATTTTCTCAGAGGTTTAATTTTCGCACTTCTCTCAGCCAAGTAACTAATTGCAAATGTAAAACCCCTCAAAATACTTCCAGTACTCAGTACAAGACTATGTTGGTTGATCCTTACAGGTGTAACAGCAAATTCTTCACTCTGCAAATATTTATACAAGGTACAAAGTCGTGGAAAATTAGCTTCACAGAAATTTCGAGCTATACAGTAACCACACTTTGCAGTAATCCATCCATCATCACTTATCAATTGGAAGGGGTGGTGCTAAAAGTGGGGCTAAAGTTCCTGCTATTATTACCTTTATTAAATATTTGCCCACCTAAATATGGTACGAATGCTGTGAGTAGCAAAGCTATTTGAAATACTTGGTTCCTTTGAATTGGGCAGTGATGGTTTTAGGGTATGACCCCGGTATCAGCTTTCCAAAAATTGAGACAGAGAGACAACTTTGGAGGTAGATGTGAAGCAAAATCATCCAACTTACATGAGGGTTAACAAGGGATCTCATTTCCTCTTGCATCCATGTTGCAAGCACAAGTTCGTTCACCCCTTGGAAGTGGTAGACAAAGAGCACTGCATCCACCATTATCATCTGTACAGGCATTGCTTCCTGTATAAGAGAAGTACAGATATAATGGTAAACAAGAAACCACACATTTCCACAAATGTCTTAAATAAATGACTTTCAAAGAAATGTCAACTTTTTACTCTCAGTAAAAGCATGATATAACCAGACCCAGTTCGAACCCATACTCTCTCCAACTTAAAACATTCTCAAGGTTTAAATAACACCTGAAGCATGGTCTTTTGTGACTCAGTCCACTGATAACCCTGGATAGTTAAATGCAATACACAATTGGTACAACCTTAAATACAATTTAAATCTTTTGCATCAAACCATAACGAGTAGGAATCTGCAAACTCACACAGTCACTTCAATTTTCTCATAACTTCTCCAATGCTTACTCATTAAGTTCGGCATTTAAACTTGGTCCTCTTGCAGTTAAAAAGTTCAAAACTGAGTTGATTTAACTGTTAATTCATTAATGCTTAAGCAATTAAACTATTATT
Source organism: Holothuria glaberrima (assembly GCA_009936505.3). NCBI lineage: Eukaryota > Metazoa > Echinodermata > Holothuroidea > Aspidochirotida > Holothuriidae > Holothuria > Holothuria glaberrima. The sequence continues at coordinate 2,035 of WURT03671431.1, read as the reverse complement.
TTGACCAGGACTTTTCAGACAATCCACCCTGACCAACTCTTCCCCCCCCCACACACATACACACTGCAGCACCACTACCCCAACACCTTCAAAGTTCAGAACTGATAACTCTTACCTGGGGCACATTCTGATGCTGCTATAATACCATTTAGCCTGCCGACGCCTCCCTGAGGTAGTGACATTTCACTTGCAGATAATGCTCCATTCTTGTTCACAGCAAAGACAGCATTGCTACAGACATCAAACAAATTTGAAAAAGCTCAAAAACGTCTTTAGGATCTGATGTTTATTGGATTAGGTGTCTTTTCTTGTTTAATGCTTCTTGGAAATAATAGGAGAAAAGACCCCAAACTCCCTCATCCACATGAAATCACCTAACATGCACAGTAAAAAAGCACCAGGATTTATTAGATATGACAGACGGCTAATGGACCATCATCTTTTTTAACTTTTGAGATATTTTTGAGTAACTGAGTCAAAGTGAAAACTTGTCTCAAGACCATTTAATAACAAGCCCTACTTAAGCTTAGCTCATTCCAAACCAATCTGTTCGATCTTTAATTACAAATGCTTGACAGATATAAATTATCTCATATTAATTAATATTAATAATATTAACCCTTTCGCAGCCAGCCCGAATTTTCTTACTGTGCCCTTTTCAGCCAGCTAGCTGAACACTGTTCTTGACACATTATTTGCAATGTAACATAACTTTTTACCTTAACTGAATTCAAAGTTGCTTTGAACATGAAAATTGTAGAATGTTCATTGAATGTACATTCCTCTACCAGTTAACGTTGTTGTAAATGCAATTCTGGTCAGACAAATTCAAAATGGCAGCCCATTGCCTAAATTCACGGAACTGCCTGTGCTAATGCATGATATTTATCTACCCCGAGATCGCAGTTTGCTATTGAAAAGTATCCTGACAATTGACAGAGCCCCAATTACCATCCAGTAAATCCGAGGACATATCATACGAATGAATTTCACTGTCTTTTGCCTTTGGGGCTACATTCAGAACTTCCTACCCTGATTCAAATAAATGCACTGCTTATTCTAACTTGCCCTGGGAGGCTGCCATTTTGTTTGCTCTGTATATCGTCACTAGTTCAAGTTACGAAAAAATGTCCAATAGCGCCACCCACACAAATTATGTGTAGAAGCTATTCAGAAAGTCACACCAACTTCTGGGGGTATTTTTATAGCTAGCTTGGTCCTTTTAAGCGTGGTAAGTTGGATACGTAAAAGTAGGTAAGTGGCTGTGAACGGTACATTAACTTGATATGTACTATTACGAATCTGGCTGCGAAAGGGTTAATTCATGGGTTATGAGGAGGAAACCGGATGGTCATTTCATTTTAAAGGAATATGTCATCAAACTAGTGGCACTGCATACACCCTTCACAATGGAGGATTTTCATGTGACTCAGATAGTTTCAATTCGGCATGATGACCATCACAGCTCATGTACAAAAGGTTTTTTATGTATAAATGCACACAACAGAACCCTACATGCAATTGTGATACGATGAACGCTTGGCCGTCCAAATGTCCAACAAATAGAGAGACCCATAATGCTGTTACCAGACTTGTTTTGAGTATGTTTTCTTACTCATGAGCTTGCACAATTGCCTGTACTCATACTCATGGGAATTAATTTGTACTCACACTCATACTCACAGATTTTGTAAGGTCTGCATAGGTGCTAATGCAAAATTTTATACTCGTACTCATGAAAAAGGACATGTACACGTACTCGTACTCACAACACAGACACTGACCATGTACTTGTACTCATGACATTGTACTCAAACTACAAGTGTGGCTGTTACGTCAGTGAAAAATCTCTTAAAGGCATTTTAAAAGGGTCTCATGTGAAAGAGAAAAATTTTCCAATTTGTGCCTTCCAAACCCAGTAGCAATAATCTTTTCCTACCTCGAGTTATCTCATATTCAAGAGTGCTTATTTTTGTCAAAAAATACCTCCAGTTTTCATCAAGGTCACAGATTGTTATGTAAAGTGGGCACATTG
>WURT03671420.1:0-17361 GCA_009936505.3 Holothuria glaberrima | reverse complement strand
CAATGTTAGCCAATAAGTAATATTTTGAGCAGGGAAACACTGATAGATGAATTAACTCAAAGATAGCTTCATCATCCAATAAGGTGTATTGAAACAGGTAGAGCCATGTCTTATGAGGGTGATTCTTTTACACCATTTCAAATGTTTCAAATGAGGATAAAAATAAACAGGCGGGGGGTGTGGAAGGGTGGAGGCAGAGATGTAGCTTGGTCATGACCCCACTCATGCATACCTTACACGAGAGGTAAGGAATTTTAAAATCATTCACCCCTCTCATATTCCTTCCAAGGATCTTTGATTCGAAGAAACCACAAAAGAGCATCTGAAAGAGCAGCTATAGAGACTGTACCAGAGTAAACTACTTAAGCATTCAGTTTGTTGACAAGGTTAACCTTTATCTTCATTCCAGAATGTCAAGTGTCACTGTAACTTCTTTATTACCCAACAGATGGACTATCAGTTGTCTTTTTGGATGTCCAAGGGTTTGCATTTTGCCTTGACCCTTCATTGTACCCCTGGCTCATTTACCAGCCTAAACAGAGATCAACAGATATAGACCAGTCTCCACAATCTTCCTTCCACAATCAACCACCCCAAGGTAAGAAAGATCTTTTTCCCTTGCTGGTGGTTATTAGTGTTGTACAGATCTTCAGTATTCACCATAGGTATCAGCCTGTATTCCCCATTTTCGTCCAGTATCGGTATTGGTAAAATTTACATCTACATGTCATGAAATGGGTACACTATTTGAGTGTTGTTTAATACAAGTTCCAATATGTAACCTCATCAAGATGAAATAACACTTAGTTGTGGTGCCCAGTGGCCTATGGTTAGTTTATAGAATGCTTATTTCTCAGCTATCAGTATTGGATCAGTATCAGACAATGTTGTGGACTTAATGTCAGTATCAGTAATATTGGCTCCCTGAATAATCAGTACAATACTAGTGATTATTGTTGTGTGCTTGTTGCTGGTAGACACATGTATTTTGAACCCTGCCCTTACAGGGTGTTTTTTTTTTTAAGTTAGCACATGGTGGCAAGTTGCTACAACACTTTGCTTCACAATGTCATTGGACTTCAATATATAAAAGAAACATACTTCCCTGCCAAAAAAATGAGGAAGCACTGCCAGCATAGGATTTTATGACAATCAAGGGCATAGAAGTGGAAACTTAAAAGTGGGTGTCAACTGTGTCATTATACAGGTCAATTGAGTTACAAATAAACAGGTGTTTGACATGTAAAACATGATTATCTGTAAATTCTATTGTTGACCTGCATGCATGATCCTCAGAGGCTTGAATAAAAAGAAAAAGTACAATCAAAAATAATTTGTTATTAAAAATGTTTTGTGTTGCTGATTTGAATTTTGTCATAAAGAGAAGAGGGGGATGGGAAAATTTAAGTAGGATTGGAGACTTCCTGTTTTTACTGAAGACCTACCATGTTCCTATGAAACATAAGCATGGTTGATATTCCACTTTTCAGAAATAATGTTTAATGTACGAATTCTTGAATGTCAAATAAAGAGAGAAAAAGGAGAAAATTTTTTAAGTTTAATGTTTACATCAAACTCTTACAAGCCTGTCAGCCTCTTTGCCTATTTATGAAAGATAAATGGATATCATCATTTTGTCTCTTCCCTCATTCTTCTGTCCACTTTTTCATCTGCAGATTCTTTCCAAGAAATTCCTGGCATGTCAAGTGCTCAGAAGAAAGTTGGTCGATTTGATCAAAGGATGCTCTCCCAAACAGAGCTACAAAGTCTCACAGAGGATGGAAAAGAGGCGGCTGGATCCAGGGGAAATGAGCATCTTTACTATCTTGCTCAAGTATTACAGGATGTGATTGTGCAGGTGTGTGTCAGAAAACACTACATTGTAATCAGAAAAGTGTTAGGAAAGCTTTAGCTTTTATGAGTTTTGTTTAATAGATATTCTGACAGCAGATTTTGATTTAGGGTTGCATTTTCTGGCTGTCATTGTGGCTTGTGAGGTTTTAAAGCTACTAGCAATGTAGCTTGTTGAATTTTTCAATGTACGTGGCCTGTATGGAAAATCAACTGGCACTCCATGTCTTCATGTTAGAATTCTTACTGGTCCTGCATTAAACTTACTGGCCTTGGGGCCTTTGGGCTGTCGGATAAATGGAATGACGGACAGTGATGTTTTTTTTTGTGTGTAGTATGGAGGGAGGTGTTTCACTGATATTTCTGTGTTGTCTCTCTGATGGTTGGACTTGTCATCTGTAAAGCATTTATTTTATCAAAATAATTTGAAAAGCCTTCTTGAACATACTTAGCATAAACACCGTTTCTACTCATGTGCTGTGCCCTGCAGCAAGGCAATCAGATGTACAATGATGGCAAATAGAACACTACTATTGTGCATAGTTTCTGTGGGCATTTGCTGGTTTGTAGAGAATTCTTTAGTCAGGGGCAAACATTTTCTGCAAAAGCATTCAGTCATGAGTCAGCAAAAGTACAGAGTAAACCTAAAATTTAAACAGATGTCTTGTGATTTTCTGATTTATTAGAATTTTGAGTATCACATCAAAAAAATCATAGCTTGATGTTTACATTGTCAAAGTATTGACACATCCATGTTTACAAACACATGATGTCATGGTTAGTTGGTAGAAGAGCTGATAAAAGCATGCTTACACTAGGGTTACACTGAAAAGTAGATTCTAATTTGTCTACTCTCTGTGTGCAGTGGTACCATTGTTTCATACACAGCACAAAACCTTACATGCACAACATATGTTCTTGTGCATGTTCTATGCCAACCAGTGCCTGATGTGACATAACCATGAATGGTCTAATAAGCATTGCTCAGAAGAAAGTAAAACGAACAGTCAAGTGTGCATGTGAAGGGGAAAGATCAAGGTGGCATACCTCTCTTCAGAAGCTCACTACCATGTTGATGCTGGTATATATTGGTTAGAATCATCGCATGGCCTTTTGAGAAAATGAATCGATAACCCCCCAACTAGAATGAATACGAGAGGCAAATGAGGGAACAAATATTAAGATATATTAGGGAATATGCTAAAGCTTCTTCAGATTTTCTGTTCTGTAAACTGGGATTCTCTCTAACTTATTTTGTTGCTGGCCAGTCAGACTAGTAAACCAAACTATTAGGTAAGCCCCAGCCTTTTTCGACATGTTCACGTCTTGGCCAAACAGTAACCTCACAGAAACTTAAATTCTCTACCAAAATTTTGCTCATATAGTAGTTGTGTTTTTACTGGGAAGTTTACATTCCTAATTAAATTTATCTGTAGTTGACATTTGTATTTGCTGTTACTAATTGCAGCTATGAAGAATCCACAGGTTTTTATCTAACATTAGCACACTTTTAGTTGCCTGCTGGACTATTAAAAAAGTTCTTTTGATTAGAGTAGTTTGATGCTGTTTTTACTCACATTTGTCTGTAAGGCTACCACTAGTTTCTAACTCTGCAAGATGAGTTTCATGAAAGTTCCATCAGAACAGTCACCCCTTCCTTCAGAAAAATTGACTCTAGTTGTAATTGCTAGTAACCTTATCACTGGATCTGTTTGTATTTGAGAATTTCTGGAAGAGACTTTCTCTTGTTTTTTAACCAGTTACCTTCATAGCAGGTATCCAATATGTACATCTCTTTTGACGTACATATTAAACACCTGTGACAGCGACAGAGATCATGCAATTTGGCTATATTTATGAGCCCAATTTGATGTTACCTCTCAACTGTAGATTGGTTTTGATGTATGAATATTCATATTGCAAGACAAAGTTCCAACCGAAACATTATTCTGCGACCTACTCACTCTTACACAGTAAGTCATGACACTTCTTAATTGTGTCAGCTTTAAGGGGGAGAAATAACACACTAAAACCCCATTGACTTTGGTCTTCTGAACAGCATGGTATCAAATTTGCTTAATAGTGGATTTTCATTGAATATCTATAATTTGTTTATGTCGTTATCATATATATGAATAGTTAGTAGAGTACAGCTTTTACCCAGTTAGACAAAGAATTGATGTGAAAGCTTGTGGACTTTGGTATTACGAGTACGGCAGATATGGGTATTATTCATCTGCCAAGCCGGCAGTGACCTGTATTAAACATGGTTAGTATTATAAAGTAACATTTTATCACAGGCTACATTACAAAAACTAATGAGTTCATTAATTTTTCCTTATTTTACAGGTTAACATACAGCCTGCCATCTTTGTAATACCTGCAGAGCCAATGACCTTTGACCATAGCCTACAAATCATTGATTTTCTCATCAAGTCAGATGACCCTAGCATGCCATTTCCTCCATTGCTGGTCATCAGTGCTCCATCTTTAAGTGTCATGAGTTCAGGACACATTAAACTAGATTTGGATCAAGAGATACCATTGCATAGATTAGCTGTACCTCAAGAACCAGGTAATTGTAATGCCCTTTAGGCATCATGTCAAAACCTCAGGCTGCAGCTGCCTTAGCCCAGCTACAGGGCCTGCAGCCTGGCTTTGTTCCTCTACACTTTACCACATCAGGATAAATTTAAACCTGTTATTGTATTGAGTACTGAAGTAATGCATGGCTGCAGCTTGGCTGAGGCAGCTGCAGCTTCACTGTTCTGCCAAGGTGCCCCACAGTATTTCCTTTAAAGAGAAATACTGCATTTGTGATACTGAAAATGTTAGTACCTTTAAAACCATGATTTAAAGATACAGAATGGTTTGTGATAACAGTTTTCCTCTGTTTTCTAGTGCCCATCATATGTTTTTGCATCCTCACATTTTTTATTTCAACTTTTGTAAAACAAATGAGAAATAAATTTGAATTGAATTGAATTCAAAATAAGGCAGCATGGTAGCTTTATTTTCAAAAAATAAGGTTCTCACAGAAAAAAAAATTCAGTTTCTTGGTACCTGGAGAATAATTTGTTGGCCCACATTTTCAAAATTTTACATGATACAACATCTGCACGTCTTGTGATCCAGTATATTTTGCTGAGATAAAGCTTTTGCTTGTGTCCATTGGTGAGAAGGAATGGTTTAATGATTAAGCCTCTTTTTGTTGTATGCTTTGTTGATGCAATTTGTCCCTGTAATGCTCCTGTTACCACATATGCCTCTTTTAACTTCAATTGCACTTGTTAAATCTATGCCCTTTTACCTCTGATACCTATAACCTCTTATGCCCCTCTTACCTTTCATACCCCTGTAACTTTTAATGCCCCCTTTTAACTCTCATACCTCTATTACCTTTATGCCCCTTTTACCTGCACTGCCCCTTTTGCCTCTTAAACTGTTATTTTAATTCCTCATTCTCCTAATAATGCCCCTACAACCTTCAATGATTAATCTAATGGCCTCTGTTGCCTGCAGTGCCCCTTTTGACCAACAAGCTGTCTGAATGGGACCAGTGACATCAGCAGTATTTGTTGCTGTAAGAGGATAACAGGTTTCACACTTTGTGATGTTTTACCATTCATTCTTGTCTGCATTTGAAAACTTTTATGAAAGAACTTGAACATCAGGGAGTGGCAAGATCAATTGGATGTGATGTCCCAACCTCTTCTCAAGCCAACTCACCCCCCCCCCTCCTTCCCGAACTATCTTCGAACCAACTGGTTGTGTGATAACAGAATAAAACTTTAAAGGGCAATTATCATCGTCCCAGACAGTTCCAATTTTCCTAACTTAGCAACTTGTAACCAATTCCATAACTGTAAAGCTCCTCCTCATGCAGACACAAACCTATTTTATTGCCTAAGACTAGTCCTGATGTGCATACAAGGCTATAATATGTAATCCAAGCACTCTTTCTGCATTGTGTGGAATGTAAGCTACTCTGCATCTTTCAAATTTTCAAACTCTGATGTCAATCAAAAAGCAGTCACCAAACGAGAATATTGATACTCCCACACTAAAAGTATACTTTGGGGTGATGAGTGCTTGTCTTTTATGGGTGTGTCAGTATTTTTCAAGTCATCCCAACTACTTGATCATTGGAAATTCATGCAATCTGAATGGCTTATTGATGAGAGTTGAAGGTAAATAAATCATTGTATTATATGTTAAAGTTTAAGTCATCTTTTTATTACTTCCTTGTTCAATTCTTTTTCCCCTCAGGACCCAAGTTTCCATGGACAGTGAAGGCAAATTCATTCCATATTTTCAGCACTGGCCAGAACTCAGAACCAAGGTTTCATTTGTTGGAACCTCTCTCCATTGCATCTACGGTTGCCTTTAACAGCCATATTGAAGCAGAATCTAAAGTACGTTCTGTGGGGATAGTTGTCCACACTGACATGCCTGGTGTTCAAATTAATTGTAGCCATGAACAGGTGGGTTAATATTTCTATGTGCTACTCACACGCTTTAGCAATATTAAACACGATATATAATGAGATCTGATATATTCTTGGAACTCTTGTCATATCATCCTACGCACTAATCTCATGATAGTCTCAACAAACATCATAATACATTAGACCACATCCTAAACAGATAGTGCTTGTTGGAGGAATTTTTAAACATGTTCAAAATCCTTGGCACCATCTTGTGTCAGCGTGATGTGCACTTTTGTTCGTGATACATTGTGTTGTGTTTGTGACACATCGTGTTTGGCATGTGTTGTGACTACAATCAGTCAGAGCTTGTTGTGTATCGTGTTTTACATCATGAAAGAGCAAGAGCAATGTAAATTCAAAACAATAATGGAAATAAATGCACGACTGGGTGCATTAGCTTTTAAAACAAATTTCATTATTGAGCACTTTATTAGCTTCCAGAACTCTCTGGCTCAGATTGTTGTTTTCTTTGCTCCTAAAGGTTTTGTGACACAAACAAATAATATACTTGTTTGTTTGATATATAATGTGTGAAAGTTGTGATTTTTTTTCAGCAAAAAAATCACGGTTGTTATTGAACTTTGAAAACGCTTACTCATGTCTTTCACCACTTCTCCCCCCCCCCCATGTACTTTTTGTGTGCTGGTGAAAAAGATTAACAAAAACTGATAATCTGTCAGTTCTATCACCCTTTCTGCTATCTCTTTTCCTATTTATTAGAAATTTTAGATCAGAACTGTCAATTTGCCTTGACAAGCAAGGTGAGTGTAAATAGACACACGAGACACAACAGACTGATTTATGCACATGAGCTCTATCTCATGTTCTTCTCCTTTGTAGATAACCTCTTGAAGAATAAATCTTTATGTAAAAAATTCATTACCTGTGATAGAACTTACAATACGAATTTTTTTTTTTTTTACTTTAAAAGTTCATCAACTTTCTCTATTCTAAAGTATTGTTTGCAAAGAGAAAGTTTGATCCGAGTGATTTTATGGCAAGGGGTTGGTTTGCAGTGGCATTGTCAACATTTCTGGTATCCCAGGACAGACTCAGGCGTATGGTCTCCCCCCCCCCAATTTTCAACCAAAAATTGCAATCATGGAACAGACTTAAGATAGTTCATAAAAATACCAATTTCATGCCTCCTGTACCTTTGTGCATTGAGGGAAGATTCCCCCTCTTTATGTCTCCAACGTCTTGGTTTGACTCCAGTTTGTTTTTAACTACCACAGGTCACCCTGCTGAAAGGCCTGACCTCTCACATAACCACTCACCTTCCAGAGCTAATGACAGCATTCAGCATAGTTCCTCCGAGGGTAGGTAAGAGGTCCCACTTAAGCAGAAGTATGTCCAACTCAGGAAACATCCGACCAAACACACTCAGCAGCCGCACATCATCAGAACACTTGAGGGATACCACCATTTCTTTGTCATCACCAGTAGAATCAGTCAGCAGAGATGAGACTGAGGAGGAGGAAGAGTTCATTGACCCCTCCTCTGTAAGGGTTTCCTTCTGGATCCAGTGGACTCTTGATAAAGTTGGAGCTTGCTTCATCACCAGGAAATCCAATGAAACTGGTAGAAGAGGTGATTTTTTTGTTGTCACAGAAATGACTATTCAATACTTCAAATGTTGTGAATATTTGAATGAAATTTGTTGCATTGATGTAACGTGTCTTTTAGTTTAGGATGTTCACTTTATATCTAAATCAACTGAATATTCTTAAAGGAGCAGCAAAAAAAAATCAGGTGGAACAGGTATGGTCAGGTTTAAACTTCTTAAACAGGTCATTGGAAATAAATACCAACAGGCTTCAGTGGGATTTCAATAGGTACCAACAGGAACCTGCTACACTCATGGGAATAACCCATTGATACCTATGGACTGCCTGAATCCAGCAGGTAAGTGGTAAATTGTTATCTCATATCTGTGAGTACCAGTTCAAACTTGTTATTTCAACAGGAACTTGTTGGGGGAACTGACAGGAAATATCTGAAATCGTTGTGAAACCATTCAGTCATACTAATAAACTTAAGCAATAACTGTAACCTCCCAAAAATATAACACATTCCAAGTTTTATGAGCATTGCACAAATGTGAATGTTTTGGGGCAACAAATCATGAACTACAAAGCAGTGAGGTTTTTTTTTTTTTTTTTTTTTAAATAAGAACCTTAGTAAAGTATAATTCCCAGCTAACTAATTTTGAATGGTCAATCAATTTGTAGGTATAAATCGTGGTTTTACAGGTATGAAATTTTCTGTGCTACAAACCTTATAGCCTCCTGCTTTTTATATTTACTGTTTATAAATGCTGATAGAGTCCTAAAATGTTGTATCTGTAAGCTTTCCTGTAAAAGTTTATGTGAGGATTGGTAGTGTCACAAGTGATCATAACAAGTTCTGAGGTAAAAGAAAGAGGATATTTGACTTTTCCACCAGATTTTCAAGAAAAATGTCTTCATTACTAATAAAGGTAACTGATATACTTTAAATGGCAACAAAAAATTTTAACATAGTTTTGTTCTTTCTGTTTTTCTTGCCATAAGCAAAACTTTGTGCTGTTATGGAAGACTTAACAACAAGTGTGGATTATCAAGATGTCTTCTCTAAGGTTACTTGTAAAGTGGGAAGTCTTAATGTCAAACATTTCTTGGAAAGGTTAGTAAATTTTGGTTTCCTGCTCTTGTATTTTGATGAGGGAGATCTGAAACTGGAATTTTATTTTATTCATCAGTTGGGGATAACCAGAAATGCTGTACATATGAGCTGTGTAAATAAGAGTTGGAACATTTTTTTCAGAACTGCAGAAAATTTGATGGAATGACCCCCTTTACCTACCTGTAAACGTTCTGTCTAAAAGTTCAGGTTCCATCTAAAAGCCATGTAGATGTACCCTTTTGATTTTGAATTCCACTGTCAACCCATTCTTATTTTTTTTTTTTCATATTTTTCTTTTAGTGAAGCAGAATCTTGGAAGGTTGGCCCCTTCAGTGGCATCCTGTTCACATCTTCAGACATTTTCACCAAGTCCCTGGATTCTCCGGTAGTGACGCCAAGAAGTCCAGGTGCTCCCAAAATGCGAACACTCCATCACAAAGCTGAGCCCAAATTTGTCGACCCTAAACAGAGCCACAGTTTCTTTTCACTGATTTGGACAAGAGCCAAAGGAGCATCCATCGGTAAACGTATGGAGGGAAAAGAACGACCTTTGGACATGAGCAAGAAACAAAAGAACTTTGTCAACGAAATAATAGTGTCCATGCTACCAATTGATATGGTGGTCTGGTGTCCAGTAATGGCAGAAATGATTTGTACAATCCTTTCATCTGACGAAGAAGGCCCATCTTGTGATCAAAAGTCAAAATTGTCAGAGTCTGCACATGATCGGCCATTCTACCCAGTTCCACCAAGTCCTACCCCAATAAAGTCCCCACCCCAAGCCATACCCCGCAAACCCAAAGTGGATGCACCAAGTCATTCTAAAGGTCCAACCTCCTCTGTGTCGTCATTTGATAAGTGGTTTACAAGTAGCATTATTCCACTTTTATACTTTGATCTTCAAGAGATGAGATGTTTTCTTCCTGTCAAAGATTATCAGGAGAAAGAAGAGAAGACGAGAGCAGATCTGTTTCTCTTTAAGCTGTCTTACGTCAAATTGGTGCCATATGCTGACAACCCCCTCCCAAGGATGGTCATGAAAAAGGAGATGTTTAGGTTAGTTTATGGGTAAAAATTTTGAAATTTTCAGATACGGTCTTGTTTAAACTGCTATAGGATTCTTTTGATGCAGTCAAAGACAACTTTAAATTCAGAAATTCTGTAAAAGCAACCAGATATCATTTTCTGGTGTTTGGTGTAAATTGTATGGTGTAAAACACATAAATATTTTGAAATTTGATGAAAGAAAATGGTTTTAAGAAAACAGTGACAGTAAGTAGAATGAGGAGATTTAACTTATTGATTTACTTCAACAAAATGCAGTCATAGACATTAGTTTGAAAAGTACTTTAACTTGGGATACGGCATTCCCCAAACCAGCAACTCCCTGCACAAACATATTTAAGAATAGCCCTAGAGTTCTAAATACAGTTGATGACTGTTCTTTGATTGATTTTCATTAAAAAAATATGGCTTCACTCTGGTTGGTCAATGATGACTTGTACAGTCAGTTGTGTTCCCAAGTAAGCTCACACATAGTCAATGTGTGACAGTGTATATGGCCTCATACAGATTAAACTCAGTGCAAGCAAGCTACTTTGTCTCTGTCTTGGAGGTGTACTAGACATGGTGTATTTTGTTTAAATTGAAAAATGGCTAAAAATAAATTAAGTGGGGAGAATTTTGCTGTCCGGGGTGAGATTAGAGAGCCTCTACATGTTTGCTTACCCACAACTTTTGATTCACATTTATGTAATTTTTTAATAAAGCTGTCTACTCAACAATATTTATCTTCAGGAAAGCTCAGTTGAGTAGGTCCTCCCAGAAGCTTGGAGCCCCAATGGAAGACAGACAATATCAGCTAGACATCACAAACCTGGGACTATTTACTGCATCGTGGAAGGATATTCAGACAGTGACTGAGGAAGAAAAGCGTAAAGTAGATCCAGAGATCGTTGCTTCTCAAAATCCTGCCCTAGAGTGGAATACCAGTCCTCCAAAGTAAGAAAAAAAGTCCTTTATATCTTTTTTGGTTTCTTATCTCATCTTCTCATCTATTTTTACTATTTTCTGATAGCACTATGGAAATCAGTGACTCCATATAGTAACAGTTGGGCTTTTAGCCATGAGCCCATTCAGGGGCATTTCCATCAAAAATTTTGAAGCTCCCCTCCCCCAACCATGGATAAAAAAGATTTTCCAAGTTACAACTCAGTAATAGACCCTCATGGTGGACTCACACCAGAGACCTTCCAAGTATACACCCTAGCCCCTTAAAACTGGAGCATTTCAGGTTTGTGGGAATTGATTTGCTGTTTTCAATGATGTTATGATCTAATGATAAATTGTATTACACTGCTTGATACATTGAGGTATTGTGCCTATGTATATTTCCTGCATTCTCTTTAGGGAACTGTCTTTGTCTCTTGGCCTTGGTCATTAAAATCATTGTAAGAGGAATATTTATTTTCTATAGTGCAATGGTTTTCTCTCCAGCATCAATTAATAGTTACAGTATTAGCAAAAGTTGCATGGCAATTCATTTACTTACAGAGTTACTCTTAACAAACCTTGCAATTGTTCAAACCATGTCACATTATTTTACAGACAAGGAGAGAGCATTGTTCATATGATGCCAGTGATTGAAGAATTCAGCATCTGTTGTACTGCTGCTCCAGCTATAACAGTTACAAAAACTAATTCTGGCAAGACTTCATCAAAAGTACGTAAAAACGCTTTGAAGTGAACTTTCTGATAAAATAGAATCATTCTTTTTATGTCAAGACTTATTGCCCTTCTAGCCATCATATCTCTTGGATTTGCATATCTGTGTAGTGAAATACATGTTACCATTGGTTTAAAAATTAGAAGCTCTATTTCCAGTCACGGGTGTTGCTGCTGAGTGTTTCATTTCAGCTAGAGGTGCTATTTTAACGAAAGTTTATGCTTAGAGTTGTTGTTGTATTCAGATTATATACAGCTATTTATGTGGATTCTTTCCCACACTGGTGTTTATGGTGATTTTAAACAAATGAACTGTTTAAATTTGTGCTCATAACAAAAAATTCTTCGTTTATCATAAAATAACTACAAATATCACTGAACAGTGCCATCATAAGTTACAAAGGGGAGGGGGTGGGGAGGCTGAACCACTCAGTTGCAGAATTTTGACATTATCTGAGGTAAGTTTGGGCATTTGTGAAACAAAACCCTCAAACTGAAAATTATTGAGATGGAATACAGCTCCTGTCCAGCCTCCCCCCATATAATAAACTGAAAATTACCAAGACTGCTATACACCCCCCCATCCCCTCCATGAAGGCCCTGCTGAATTGTACTGACCTACTTGCCATCGGTTCATTTCTACTCACACTACAATAAGGATTGCCACCTTTCATTATTTAACTCTTGTTTCTGTTACAGCCTGTCATAGTCTGTGGTCACTCTATTGAAGCTAACATTGCCAGTGATGTCGCCCTGTATCTCAGCTTGAGTAACATAACTCTTGCACAGAGCCTTCTTTCAAAGAACTTTGGAGCTCTCTCCAAGTGCTTACCAACTCCAGCCAATCCTTCAGCTGCCCTGCATCCAGTGCCTGCAAAGACGAAACATAGACACAGCAGAGCAGACAGTGGTTTTGACAGTGACTTCTCTCACCGATCGCAGGACCGTCTTTCAGAATTGGGGCGAAAGATGAGTGCGGCCAGTGACAGATCCACTTCAGGTGGTAAAGTGTTGAAGCAGAAATACAAGGCAACTTCAGTTAGTCCGCCTGCTAAAGCCACCAAAAAGGCACGAAAGATCATACCTTTCGACGTTCTTTTGACAGGGCGTGAAATATCGTTGATCTTGTTCTCTCAAGAAGAGGATTCTGGGATATGCCCATTTTTGCTTACTGAGTTTTCTCAGCCATCATTTGTGGCATCTGTTAGCAAACAAAAGCAGAAAGTGGAATTATCTCTGTACAACATGAAAATATGTGGAGCATCTCCATCACAGACTGTGACAGGTAGGACTATGATTTTATCCCTTCTTAATGAGTCTTTGTCTACAGTACGTGTTCCAAAAGGTTGTCCTACTGGCTAAATCTGGCCCAAGAAGAGATTCAGTCTGGCTGTAACAAAAAGGAGTCAGCTCAAAACAAGCAGATGGCACTACAATGTCCCATCTTTATTTAACCCTAGGTTAATAGCAAATTAATTGTACAGGGCCCTGCCTTATATAGAGTTATGATCAATCTTAAGTTTGATTTGCCATGTAATCATCCTATTGAAACCAAAGTTAACATCAATCTTAGCTCTTCATGAAATGGTACAATTTTTTCTTAGAAGATGCAAGCAGTTTAATCATCCTTAAGTTTTTAAAAGTTTGCAATAAAGTTTGCTCCTAAGTTTACTTGTAAGCCAGTCCTGCCCCGAAGGAAAGATAACATGACTTCGAATCAGCTTTGCCCTAAAATTCATGAAACCTTTTATCACTTTACATGCTAAAATTACACAGCACAGTTACCATCAACTCAAGTCTAGTGCAGGACTCCCATTTTGTTCTCATTGCCTAATAGAAGGCCTCTATTAAGCAAATTCCTGCCAACCCAGGAGCTTTTTCCAATACAATAGATCTACATTACATATATTTGGAGCATGTGTGAAGTAAACAGAAAACATGTGTGAATGTACTTTTTCCTAATATTACAATGTGTTATAGTACATAAAGTAGCTCTCTTTTCAGATTCTGACCTGCCAACAGCATCCAATTTTCTAATCCCTTGGTTTGAGACATGTCTTGGTGAGCCCAATGCAAAAACAGGAGTACGTCCAGCTCTCTTCACCATGTCAGCTACAGATTTTCTGTCTGGAGAAGGTAGATTTGAAACCTAAATAAAGGGTGCTTAAAAGAAGGGTCTAAGCTCAAATCACGTTTTGATATATTAGAGGTACTTATTCTAAGCAATCTGGTGAAATTTCCATTGAAAACTGGTGTGTGGTTCTCAAGATATCACCAGATAAAGTTGTCACATTTTCAACACTAAGTGAACTTGAAGCAAGCACATGTGATGTCATAGCCTCACATTAATGAGCAGTCTTTTGTTTTTCTTTAACTGTACAACCAATTTTCTCCTCAAGAATCAAATGTTATCAGAATGTAATTGCATGAGAGGCATTGGACAATTTTAAATTCCACATTCCCCATGGGGAGGTCCTATCCCTATTAACTTCAAGGTCAACACAACAGACTGAAAAAAACAAAGGAAACAAAGCATTCCTTATCAATGTGAGGAAGTGATATCAGGGAGCTGCCTAGTGATATAACTCCCACTTGCCTCAAGCTCACTTTGGGTCACAAATGTAGTAACTTCTTTTGCTGATATCTCGAGTAATACATGTCCGATGTGAATGAAAGTTTCACCAAAATGCATAAATTTAGTTCCTCTTTTACATATGAAAAGTAAACTTTTGCTTGAACCTTTCTTTTAAAGTCAGTGTTGCTACATGTCAAGACTTGACACAGTACCTTCCAAAGTTAAGTAATTTCAATGATCTTAGATAATAGTTCGGTGATGAAATAAACATTGAATTGAGTTAATAACTTGACTCGTTAAAACATCTGTAACTGACATGCACTTGCTTGGTCTCATGCTGGAGGGACTGTTCACAATTCTGCTGTACCTCAAAAGAGAAGGTGGCTGAAGGTAGAGATTTCAGAGGGGCTTTACCCCCTCCTATTTATTCTAATACCCCACCCCCTCCCAAGAAAAAAAAAAGACTTTTGATGGAAGTAAGCGCATGATTCAGGAAACATAGAAATCATGTCGTGATGAATTAACTCATTTGTCATTCAAGGAGAATTACAAGATCATGCTGAGATTTATTACCCCAGTATGTTTCTTGTTTGCACTGTTTGATTACACAACTACACATCTGGTATTCCCATCTGCCACTGTGAACTTTCTTATGGACTTGAAAAAGTCGAAATTTAGGCATGTTAAGCTTGACCATGTCAACATGTTTAATAGGTTTTATTAACTCCCCGCTTCTTTTTGCCACTTTTCAGTATTAACATTTAGGTAGTAGTTCACAGTCAATCCCCCCTCCCCTCCCCCTCCCAATTGAAATTGTTTTTCTTGGGAAAACCTGTACCTTCTGAAGTCAGTTGAAAGGTTATTAGGTTTTAAAACCATGTGGCATAAATGTTGTGACAAAGATTGAGGATTAACCTACATTTATAGTTTCTTGAACAGAACCAGTTTTGCCGATTGAAAAGAACAAGTCTAACATTATATATTTCTACCCTCCTTTAATTTATCCCCAGGTGCTTTTACTATTGACCTGGGAAGACCTATGAAAGCCAGCCTCAGCCTTGACAAGGGGAATCAAGTTTTAAATTTTGTCCAGAAATTGAAAAGTAAATTTCAGAGGAAAAGACAAGTGTGGCCTCCAGCAGAAGAACTACTCAGTTCCAGCAATCCCTTTGCATCAGGTAGGGTTTGGGAAGTCTGCCTCTTTTCTCTGTTTTTTTTCCTCCATGATGATTAATAGTCCAAATTTGGTATAAGTTGGTGGTTTTAGTCCAACCATTTATGATTGAAATATAGTTTTGTATGAATTTAGTAGATTGTCATTAATGTTGAAGAGAAAAGGGTTTGTTCCACATCAAAGATTATATTTCTCCATTAGCTTAGCAATTATGTTGATTAAATATGTTTGGTGTCAATTATCATTATGCATTGGACAATAACACTTTCCTCAAGTTGTACAAAGTTGTTAGTACCTCCAAAGTCCCTCTGAAGAACTCACTATAATATGTTTCTGAATATGTGTGAAGTTAATTTTGGAAAAAGTTTGTGTGTGCCAGAAATGTAGTATTCCACATATTTTGGCCTATTATTAAGGGTTTTGTCCCAGAAGGGAAAAGATTTGATTAGCCATAGTTGGGATTACAAAATTAGCTTGAAGGTGACTGTATATACCATTTAAACAGTTTAATGTACTAAATACTGCAAAAGCCTAAAACTCTCTATGGGGAAACTACACATTATGACTTTCTTCTCTGTGAGAAAACTGTGAAATTTGGAAATGGAGGAGTGAGGGGGTTGAGGAACATCAATCACTCTTTCCTACCTTTTGAACCAATTCATTCCTCTTTTTACCCCCTTTTGTGAAAACTGTCATAAGATGGTATATCTGACAAAGAAAGTGACAGTCGTCAAGTTATTGGTATTCAATATGTAGATTACTGGCATCAGTTTCAGGTCTTTGAATATTCATTAGTCCCATCGCATTTGAAAATTGAGAGATTTATTGCAATACTGAAATGTAAGTTGTTCCATTCTTGCGTCTATTCTTGAAGGTCTCAATGTACCCATACCAGATGACACAAAATCACCAGATTTGGCTGAAGAAAAGGAAAGAGTTACAGATTCACTTAGTTTTATGGCCTTAGTCAAACATGTTACATTATCAACTTCTCGTTGTGTTGTTACTGTGGCAACTGGTTGCCATGATGATTTTGCTCTTGCATCATTCTCTGTATCAGGCAGCCATGGGAACATTAAAGTTTACCACACCTCAGAAGGTTAGTTCAGCATCTTGTGCAACATTTTTTAAAAGTATTGTTTTCTTTTCTTGGGGAGAAGGAAGAGGGGAATGAAAGTCTGTGTGTATATACATTCACTATTTTGATGTCGCATGTTTTGTGCCATAATTCTAAAAGGCAGATAACGAACTAAATCTGCATTGTAACTGTCTGTTTCTCATCATAATGTGGGTATTTCCATCATAGCATGTTATCAGAAAGACTAAGTCCCCTTTCCCCTCCCCCCCCCCCCAAAAAAAAATATGGTTCCTTTGAGTGTTTGCATGCATAGATAAGCAAGTCAAGGGCTGGGGACTGCAGTCTCCTGAAGTTGTGAAAAACCCTATTGCTGGGGGCATTTTTTTCAAAAACAATCAGGCAAGTATCTGGGGCAGAACAGGCCCTTCTTGGGCTTATATGACCCCCTCTCTCAAGCTGTAGTTAAGTGCAGGTTTGCAAATAGAGTGAAAACATTCAAAACTTTTAAATATGACCAAAAGTGTTGATTTAAAACATTAACTTAAGTTTTAATTTGTTATCCATCTACCAATTTGAGATTCATTCATACAAAGGGAGTTTCTGATGTGTACCTATAACTTGTTTTTTTTTTTTTTTTTTTTATTGGAGGGGGGCTGAAAGGATTATTAGCTCAAACCAGCTCTAAGAGCTGTTTGAGCTATTGTGATCCGCCACCATCACTCTGTCTATCTATCTATCACGTCTGTCCACAATTGCCTTTAATGCTCTCAGGCGCACATTCATTAACCGATTTTAACGAAACTCG
>WURT03671409.1:0-17363 GCA_009936505.3 Holothuria glaberrima | reverse complement strand
TTGTAGACTTCCTTCTCCCCCTTTGGACTAGCAAACCTTGACACAAGTTCTGATTTGAATCGTGTATTATATTGATTGCTTCACCATGTTCTAATACAGCACAAAAACCGCATTTGTCCATACGTATTGTTTTCAAGTAAGTAGTAGAAACCTCCAAGACACAGTCAGAAGGACGAGATGGAGTATAAGATAGATTGATCTTTGGATTGACCGTTTGTTTACCGTAGTTCGCGATGGTTAATTTTTTTTAAACTATGTTTAATTGTTCTTGTATTAATGTTGCCTGACTACTGATAGTATACGTTGCTCAATCAGGTTTTATGAATCACTTTTTGAAGCATCATTTCTTTTTCTTTCCTTTTTAACAAGTTTTTTTCAAATTTCGTTTTCCTTCTGAAGCAGCTTTATCAGGTTAAAGAGGAAAAAAAACTGTTCAACTTTATCTCCTTAATCTCTTAAATGCTCCAAATCAAAATAAAAAAGAAAAATGATTTACTTTTGCCAAAAGTTTGTCAAAAATACTCTATACGCGCACTCTTTTGTAAAAGCCATTAAGTGTAACTCTGACGGGTTCACGGTAACGTAACAAATTTAGTAAATATACATTACCATTGCAATAGTAAACAAGTGAAAGTGATAGAAATCACAACTGGATGTGCAATAATACTGTCAAAGTTCCACCATAGTGTATCTATAGCATTATCGTAATGTTACTTTTACCATCATGAAACTTCAATGTTGCAATATCATACTAGTATTGTGTTACTCCAAAACACTACACCGGCAATGTGCAATAGTACCTGATGCACATGCCGACTGGGGTCCAGTATGGGCTACCCGAAAATGCCCTTGTAGGCACCACATGGTGAGAACTTTACCCATTAAAATGTACTAAAAGCCAACATGGGCCCGTTTATGCTCATCCAATACCCATAAAAAGCTCACCATGCCACACACGTCCCATGTGGGCCTGACTTAGGCATGTTGATCGATTATTATTACGATACTGTACTATAGCAGTATCTTAGTCAAAGTTTCATGTCAATAACACTGCATAATTCAATTACTATGATAATATTATGTTACGTTACGAATTGTGTTTTCTCTGTAAATAGATCATCACATTGACTAGACATAACATTTATATTTCTCTAATGTTGTTCTTACTGTATAGAATGTTTGATAACTCTGCAAGTTATATGTATATATTAAAGAAAAAAATGTAGTAGCAAATCCAACAATATCAAATACAAGGAGAGATAAGCATGGTAAACTCCAACGAAAAACATAACTTTAGACTCTATGACTATTGGCCAGGGAGTATTTCATCCTTTAATCTTGAGGAAATTGGATCAGAATCACTACAAAACCAATCTTCAAAGGAATGTCTTGAGTAAGGGATTAATTAAAGTTCATCGTGCGAAGAAAGTGGACAGACTAAATTCTCACAGAACCCTACCAAAATGTCATAATTTTGTAGCATTTTAAAAGCATGTATATAAAGTCTTAATACTACTAGGTCAACCTAAAATGGTTGCTTTTAGTTTTAGAAAACCAACTTTCCTCGGGATGCAATGCGCAGGCGCAAGCACACTCCAACAAACATTTATGACCGATAATTATACTACAAAGAAGAAAAAACAATTAGGGTGTTCACGGTTACGTCACTGGTTAGCATTGGTTGGCATAGAGCATGCGCAAGAACACATGCATGTATGTTCGGTGTTGAGCGTGTGGATTGCACGCAGAAAGTAGACGAATTGGAATCTACTTTGCATTGTGACGACAGTGTAAGCGCGCCTAACAAAGTCTTTAACCGGCACGCAATAACGTCTTTGTTTGTAAACAGTGAATGAGTCTATTGCAGGAAAGATGTATTCATTACAGAAGATATCAAAGAAGAATTTCATTTTGATCGAACCAGACATAAGGTCGCCCATACGTACTGTTATTATTAAGCTAGGTCTACAGTTTACACAGGCGATATTCTTTCGAAAATTAAAACAGCAAAGAGACTTACATTCGAAGCTATCATTACTTCGAAAAAGAGAGGATGTAGTGACGTGCAAGACTTGAGAAAAACGTTGCAGTGAAAGCTTCGTACTCAGGATCACGCAGACCCACTGAGATATGTCGTTTCAAATCTAATTCTTGTGGTTGCAAGTGTTTGTTTGCAGTAAAGTAAAAAAAAAATCTCCAGCACATGAAGGCAGACCAGCAAAGATTTAAAAGCCTAACAAATTCGACACTTGTAATGCATGAATAAACTCGCAAATAACACTGTGTTTTGATCGCACAGGATTGTAATAAAAAGGTTATGTGCAAGAATCACGCGATAGTTGAATGTTGTAAATGCTATGAAGTTTTACCATTTAGAAAGGATGAAGAAAATCTCTGTATATTAAGAAAAAAACGTGTTTTGAAAGACCAATTAGAGGGTCCCAAAGCTTGCACAGCTGTTTTTATACGGTCCTTGCAGTTAAACCTGATAAGACCAACATGTATTTTTTTAGAATATGAAAAGTACCATTGGAACTGTACGTAAGGTCGTGTTGCATGAAAACTGGATAATCACAACAATTAGCTAACGCTCATGATTAACAAAGGTCATATTTTTTCTCAAGCCATTTAATAACAGTGTGGCCGTGCTGAAAGCAGCGTGAAATTTGGATTTGTTCATGATTTTACACCCGTGTTTCAATAACTGATCATATAGGATCTTGGATAAGGCATAGTAAAGGGTAACTTCTATGAAACTTAATTGAAATATCCAAGTCAAACAGTAAACTAAGTTCCATAGGCGGGATTATCCAGGGGGCAAGCGGGGGCTTTTGTCACTCCACTTTTTTCACAGACCTTAAAGCTAATAAAAATAATTTTAAAATAAAATGAACCATGGAAGCACGTGTCTCGTTAAAACTGCCATAGTGAACTTTTGTGGAACTGCCTCTTCATTTCTTCTTGTAGGATCAGTACTTGAGTAAATTACCTTTTCAAACCCCATGTTACCCCTCCTGCCGTTCACCTTTCCCACCAACTTCCACCATTCTCATGCAATTGACCAAATATTATCTGAAATTGCAACTACCAAAAGAACAGTAGGCCTATCATGTAAGCATTTAAAGCTATGATTGTGAATGCGGGATTTTCTCTAGAAATGGTCAACTATACCCGCGAACGCCATCAAATTTAAAAAAAAAATCTTGGAATGGACCCTCAGTTCCAACCCTACCCCTTCGCGACGTCGGCATTCGCAGTTAAAGCCTTGAACACGCTTTACGAAGGTGAGGCTTCCAATAAAAATTGCTTCCCTGGCATTTTTTTTCCTGCGTGTGCCCATGGCAGTACTATGTTTCTGTGAGTATTACCAATAACAATATTTCATTTATTTTGAAAAGTTTATAATCCATCACCTTCAACCTTTCATCTTTCATACATAATAATGCTTTAAACTACATTTTCTACATTATCCTATTTTTCAACACAGTAATGAAAAACTTGGGGGTCCCTTGTCCCAGAGCATGGGCAAAGATGAAACATGAAGGAGAATAACCTCACTGGGGAGAGTAGGGGAGTCTTTAATGTAATGATAATATTGCTTTCAAATATGAAGAGAAACAGTAGACTACAATAAAATGCTGATTTCGTCGGCGCGCTTACCGCACACTCATTTTAAATATTGTTTCATGATTGCTACCTATAGAACATCTTGCGGGGTTCTATATTTGTACAAACTCTCCTTTTATCATAGTAACTACCCACAAGCCGAATTGCCTTCATCATAAACTTGTAATTCTGATTAAGCCTATTATTAATATGATCAAAATGTGATACTTCTGATCTGTTTTAGTGCACATCCGATGAGTTTTAAGATAGCCAAATACTTCATTTTAGTGGTTTTAATTCTTTAAATACCTCGGGGCGTCCGGGACATTGCCCCTGAGCCACCAGGGCGAGAGCGGGCGGCCCCTGTACCCCACGCCTTCAAAGGAGCGCTTGTACCCTTCCGCGGCGCCTTAGGCGCCGTTTGGTATTCCGACCTGGTTTTCCCCCTCACTTCAAAGCACCAAATCCCGCCATTGCTAATTTCTGTAAAAAAAAAAAAAATAAGTTCAATCGAGTATCGGAACACTACTTCCTTTTCCAGAAGAAATATATTTGGACAAATAAACTCATTTACCTGTCCAATATACATAAAATCGTACGTAGGTACAGGTAAAATCCCTTTCTGGGATTACTACCATACACTGTTCACGACCACACTTCACTGATAGTTAAAGGCGTTATGCACACAGAGCACTAGACTTGTACCCTGGCATGTTTTAAGCAGAGGTTTCAAATCACTGCCCTCATGATAAGTGAACCTATATGTGAAATAGATGAAATTGCACAATTCCGAATAACTGTGTTTTATTGATACACTGTGTTCGCTGATTTGTAAATCACAACAAGGTATCCCTCAATACGTTATCCTTGCACAATCCATGTAGTAGTCACACCTATGCACACAAGGTCACTTACAGTGTTTACTATTCCTTGAGAAACGGGAGAATGGCCTGCCTAGTAATAACTAAGGTGCATCTCTATGGAACGCCAAAAGGGAAAATATGTTTGACGATGGCTTTTTTATGATGAAGATCACTTTTACAGTGATAATGAACACTTTTTTATGATGACGACCACTTTTACAGTGATTACAAACGTTTTTTGAATGATGAAGACCACAGTCTTTTACAGTGATGACGAAAACTTTTGTCATGATAAAGAGATCTTACAGTGACATGATGAAGCCCCAAAGTACTTTGGCGACGGCTCGATTCCATTTAATAACGACGCAAAAGTACATGACGAATACTTCTCAAACAAAGATGACCCAAAATGACATGGTGAAGGTCTAAAGTAATTTGATGACGGCGCGATTCCATTTAATAACGATGCAAAAGTACACGACGAACACTTTGCATTCGATGACAATTTTTTACATAATGCCTTTCAACGTGATCGAAAATGTAGTGGCGTCCTTCATATTTATAACACACTGATCGCTACTTACCCGCAAACTTTCAGCCAATGACCAACTCGTCCCCATGCCAACTCTCCCCTTGCTAAGTCGGCCCAGAGTTGGCATTTGCGGCTTCATCATGTCATTTTGAGTCGACACCATTCAAAAAGTGGTCGTCGTCACTGTAAAAGTGTTCTTCATCATGATAAATGCGTTTGTTATCACTGTAAAAGCGCTCGTTATCATGGGAAAAATGTCTATCATCACCGTAAAAGTGATCTTCATCATGAAAAAAGAAGCCATCATAAAACAAATTTTCCCTTTTGGTGTTCCATACATCTCAGGTAAACTGAAGCAATATTTGGAAATTGTTGTTGACTCTTTATGTTACCTCAGAGAAGATATGACTGATTTATTCCTTTTGTATGGGGCTAATTGTTTGGTAATTGATGACATCATGATGATCTCAAATAAGTTGCCTTTTAATTTAAACTAAAATTACTTATCTCTTATTAGTCTTGTGGCTTTTATTGCGGACCCCTGCTATCAAGCATTCGTGGTAGAGTGCCCTTTGACAGGGTGTCAAGAAAACCACTAAATTCACCCTAACATATTTTTGGGGTACTGCCCCAGGAGAAGAGACATTCTAGAATATTCTGGATTTTCTCTTTGCTCCTCAGGGGTGAAGACAGGCCAGGGTTAGTTTTAGATTCAGAACACATTTGACTTCCAAAGATAGAGGGTTACTCGGCACTCACTTTGTTAATTGTTGTATTGGTTAATTTCACTTCGACTATATTAAAACATTCACTTTGTGTAATCAGATAAAACACCGTAATTGACAAGATTACCAATTTTGTAATTATTTTCAATAAATGTTTTATTCCAAGCTTTATATATGTCTTTCCCAACTTTGAAACTTAAACCGGATTGTTTCTTATAAATTTCAAACTTGTCCTTGAGACATTACATTCTCACAACGTAACTCTCACTGGGAAGTTCGGGCCCCCGTTCAACGGTGTTTCGTCTGTGCTTAGATACGCCCAGCAGATAAATGAAAAGTTACGTGCCGACGAAACTCTTCGTAACAGGTCCTTGCATGGAGGACAACCGGAGAAGGGACCATTTCAGCGGTAGGGCTTGCTGGACCCGACCAAGACGCTGGATTCGCAATCTCGGACCTTTTGGAACTTCGACCGAATATATATGTTGTTAGTGATAAAACATGAACACCCAAACAAGTGCATTACATTCACAGTCAAATTCATGGCAGGGATATTTTTAGGAGAACCCCAAGGTAAAATCTAAGCTCAAACAGTGCACCAGAGAACTAACCACTCCCACAAAGATTACGGTATCATTTCCGTGTATATCCGTGCAGGGGTGGCCGAAGGGTGTTTTGATAGGGGGCGAAGCATGGGGTGAGCGATCGCTGTCCAGGAGAGGGGTCTACGGGGAAGGGGTGTTGAAAATTTTTGGTAATTAAAGGTCGCTCAGATGCAAAATAGTGCTGTCTTTGGTGTATTTTTGCAACTGATCGTATATGGTTGGAAAATGTTTTTTCAATTAAGTGAATACTAATTTTTGGTTGGGTGAAGAGGCCCGGAAGCCTTTGTTGTCTAAGAGAAGGGTAATTATGTTAACCTCCTGAAAACCCCCTTTTGGATACTTAACAACCTTCTCTTCGGCTTTCTATTGGGGAACGTTTTTGCGCAAAATACGTGCGTGGAGTCGACAGAAACATTCTTGAACTATAACGATTATTTAATTGCATCATTTGTGTATTACAAAAGGGTATATAAAGGCTGCCAAAATCGGAAAAATAGGGCCTCCTGGAAGCTCTGGGTTTTTTCTATGGATAAGATATAGGCCTAGCCCACCCCTCCTCTTCTATTCTTCTTCTTGCTCTTTCGCTTCCTCTTTTCTTCTTTTCCCCTCTTCTTTTTCTTCTCTTTTACCTTTTTCTTGCAAATTTTAGGGGCGGTCTCCCCTACCCCCTGTGGCGCTGCCCCTGTACCTATACTTAAAACAAGAAGCATACTTCAGATGGGCTTACGACAAAGTAATGTACGCCTAGCATACGTGTTACGGTCAAGTGAACTTACACCTTGAAATCATACAAGTTTAACAAACGTTTACAGCTATCTTATACTGCCTACAACCATAAAAGGGCCTGCTATGTAACAACCTGCAGGTGTTAAAACTGACATTCTCTAAACTGACGCATACAATGCCTTTTAAAAAAAACGGATGAATATTTTCATTCTTTCATTCTTTTGCTCACAAATCTGAAATATTTGCGAAAGGATTTTGATAAATGTCAACAAACAGCCAATCTAGCATATCTTTGATACCATAAAGTGAATCTTGAGATGTTCACACAGATTTTATACTGGCACTGCATTAAATGTGCCAACCCGGGATCAGGGCCATTAGAATTAAAAGTAGATTATATATTCACATTTGTATGATAAAACATAAAACTGCCCAGGACTAATTATTACTTCATTAACAGGCTGTGACTGGACTCTCGGCTGGATTGTGAAAAAGCGATGTTTTCTTCAGGTACCTAACACTTCAGGTACTTATTGTGTGATGTATGATGCCTGAAGATGGAATGCAAACGACTGTGAACGAAGTTTTCTCTTAACAAGCAAACACTTGATTTGTCTAGTTGTTAACCGCTTGAGCTGTATACACATTTCACAAAAGGCGGGAAGTTGCCCAGGATTTGGTGTCTAAAAGTGGGGGAGCAAAACGGGGCTGAACGCCAAACTGGTGGGGTTCTCCCGGAAGACCTGGGTACTTAAAGAATAAAAACCTCTAAAATGAAGCATTCAGCTATCTTACAACTCCACAGATTTCCCAAGAGGGGCGGCCACTCGGGTACTCTTTCTTTTTCTAATATGCGTTTCGTGCCTGCGGTTTTGGTAGCCGATAATAACCGTCTATATATCCAGGGCAGATAGGATACAGGTTGGGAAGTTATTTCTGGGTCATATAACAACATTCTTTTTTTTAAATTGTTACGTATTTTTAAGTGTTGGAAACAATCTAAAGTATTTGTTTTTAGTGACCAGTGTTATAATAACTTTAAGAATCTTCTCTTGCAGGAATCGGGTCTATATATCTGGGTCTTTGTGGCAGGAGCTTATTACCCGCAACTTACTTGCAATGTGGCTGGCTTGAAACCTTATTCTCAACTCTAACCGGTTATTTCAAAAAATCATATTCGCGCTTGCTCAGCAAGCCACAAGCAAAGAAATCTCTACTAGTTTTATGCTTATGAACTTTTGTTTTTTCGTCATGAAATATGTGAACCTCAGATGAAACATTTGTAAATATATTTCTGATTTTAGGTATCTAAGGATTTTATTGGCATCAACATCGAATTTTAAAGGGTACCTAAAGTCTAAAATATCAAAAAAATATGTTACAAAGTGTTGCAATATGCCTCCTCTTCCCCCTCCCCTCCCCTTCCTCCTCATCCTCATCCCCTTCCTCATTCTCATCCTTCCCCTCCCCCTCCCCCTCCCATCACTCTCCCCTCCCCTCGTGCTCATCCTCACCCTCTCCCTCTCCCTCATCTCCCCCTCATCTCATCCTCCTCCTTTCCCCTCCCCCTTATCCTCATCCTTATCCTCTCCCCCTCCCCTCCCTCATCAACATCCTCATCAACATCCTCATCATCATCATCACCAATGATGATGATGATGATGATGATTATGATGACGACGAGGACGACGAGACGACGACGAGGACGACGAGACGACGACGATGACGACGAGACGACGACGACGACAACAACGAGGAAGACGACGACGATTACTATGGTTAATTTTACATGCAAACTTCATGGGTCACCACTTTACACCGTTAGATGGAAATGAAGTTTGACTGTTTCCCTCAAACTTGTGTGCTTTTATCAAAACGCCGAGAGTAATATTTGGGATAATGTAAACCAAACTTACAGTGCACACCTTGATATGAGCAGGGGTTGTTATTCACACCTCACTGCGAACATTGTGATAGCAATCGATTTCTTTATGACATGCTCTCTGTGTTGTTATTGCTTGCTTTGAATACTTCGAATCAGAGGATTTTGCCATAGTGACATGCCGTTGTAAGTTAATTATTAAATACGTCGGTTAATACAAATGTATGGCACACTGTTACAACTTATTGTTACCAGCATAAATTGCACTCTAACAACTTTCGAAAAAAATAACCAAGTGTACTTTCTATTGCTAAATCCAATAAGGTGAAAGCAACTAGCTGTGGATAAACGATTGCTTTCTAGCATGATAGAACGGGTTTTACTCTTATTATTTTGTGCAAAATCCTGTCATATTTACAATACTAGCTTAAAAAGCAATCACGGAGACCTTTGCGTAGGATGACATTTGTAACGAATGTAGATTCTTAACTTTCGTACCTTAATTCTGCTTCAATCGGGTTTAGTATAAGTCATTAATATGAAAAATTGAACGAGAACAAGTCCCCAAATGGCCTTGGATGTAAAAAGACTGCGTAAAGGCATTTTGACACGGTAAACGTGAAAAAAAATTACAGTAAGATGGTTCAACTCCAGCGAAAACAAACCCTGACAAGGTTCTGCTGGTCTACTTTACTCATCACTATGGAGACGCTTCTTTCGTTAGGAAGAACGAAACGGCGTTTGAAAGTAAGATAAAGCCTGTCACCAAATATAAAATGCTCACAACTAGTTCTCGGAATTTCAATGAATTCCCACTCATCGAGTTTTATTATACCAAGCGAAGCATCGTCGCTGACAGGCTGAGACATACTTTTGGCATTTTGAAGGGAAAAAACCCACACTTATGTCATATTTAACCGGTCTGCAGGGACCGTAAAGCCAGTTTGAAAAAGGGGAGTAATCATCGAAGCGGCCCATGATGTTCAATTAAATAAAAGCAGTTTAAGGCGGCCTTAAATGTACTGGACATTTTCACAATTTTTTCGCAAAATAGTGTTATTTATCGTATCATCTTAACATTTACAAATGCCCATCTTCAAAACTTAATATCTGACATTTTGAATATCATCATTTTAAAACCACGAACTGCTTCACTGCTAGTGTTATGCAGAAAACTGCTTCTTTCCAGATATTTTAGTTGCAGTCTAAACGATATCGGTCCCTTTTCTATACTTAGAAGACTTTAACAAGCCAGTCAAATGTGAAAATTATGTGTTGCATGTTAGGCCCGATGTCGACGAAAGGTAACCTACAATTTTAGCCTAAATGTCCTATTCAAATTTTGAAGAAAGAAATTACAGCAGGGGCATACTTGGGAAGAGTTTGTTTGAAACGAACCAATTTGGTTCATTTCTCAACCGGATATAATTTTGAAGCTAATCTAGGAGAGGCAAGAGTCTCATCAATGAAGTCAAATAATTAACAATATGCCGATGTGTTCAGTCTACTATAGTGCCTAAGTTGCCAGAGTGTTTTTAACCAAATCGTCTCCCTTGCCTGGAGTCACTCCCTTTCAAGACAACATGTACACATGTATAGGAAGAAATTCCTGGGATGATAGGAGGTAAACCCTACAACCCATCACACGCACGCACACATGCTAGAGAGGCTCCAACTGACCATCAGTTTTTCTTTTCTAAAATCATTGCTACCCTACAGGTGTTACTCTATGGAAAGTTTCCCATAATAAAACATGAAGACTAGAATCACTGCCTTGACTAAAGTCACCGAAACCTTGATATTAGGATGCAATTTCTTGGCTTATCTTCGTCCCACGTTTTCAGTATACCAGTATGCCATGATAAATTCAGACCATGGAAATTAAAGTAAGGAGAACGCTGACACAGTGTATTGCTTTGTGTTTAAACAGTAAAGCCAGGAAATAGTGAGGGCGCTTCCTTTGTACTTCATAAAACTGGTTAATCAGCAGGTCTTCATACGTATAGTGTTCATTCAACTTCAAAAGTTAAATGTCATTTCATTCTTTTTTAGAAAGAGGGTGAGCACTTTTCAAAACAGAGATAAGCCATCGTGCCTGAAGTGTTTTGTTTTTTTTTTGTTTTTTTTTTTGTTTTTGTTTTTTTATACTTCTAACTTGAAAAATTGTAGCTTCTCACAAAATAACTAGGGCAAAAGCACGCTGTGTTGTTGCCAAACAAAGAGACAAATGAGAGGCTTTAGTCCAGATCACCTGAAGTCTTTCTCTTTTGCTTTAATTTCTATGGTTCAGACTTACTTGGAACTGCTAAAGGTGGACTCTCTGGTATCTGAACAGTTAAGAAAAGTTACAGTCCTTAAATGTGATATACCGCTACTGAAGATTTTGAGAACAGTCTGATAAGTTTGAGGCACAAAACAATGTAAAACAGTACATTATTATGATGTTTATAATTTCTCAGTCTATCTTCATCTCACGTTTCCAGTTTACAATAATGCCATGATAAATTTAGACCTACTGGACAAGCAACCGCTGGTTTGTCTGGAAGCTGAAAACTATTTACAGTATAGAAAAGTTACAATCCTACAATGTGATATACAGCCTCTGAAGATTTGAGAACAGTCTGATATGCTACAAAGATGACACAAACATATGTTGATCGATTTTGCATTTTTGCATTTTTTTTGACTAAAACTGGCTTTTTTCTTATCATTAATTTATATTTCACAACGGAACATAGATGAGGCATCGGAATTACAACTTTTTGAAGAAAGTTAAACACCACAGCACCTAAACACTGTAAAAATGCATCTAAATACAGCCTGAGATTTGCAGACACGACAACTTCACCTGGTCAAATTTCTTGAGCTTGAGCAATATCCTCCTAATGACTTTGCCAAAAAAAAGTAATACGTCATATTTGCTTTTAAGTTCCGGTGCATTAATTTACATACAACAGATAATATTAAGAATACTAATAACTTATTCATGAGAAAGGAGGAATTGTTGTTCAAATTATCATATTAATGGACAATCAATGAGTCAATAAACAGACTTTCACAAACCGGAAAGGCATCTTTAAAATCTAAATGATTAAGTTTTCCATTCGGTCTTTCGACAATCTTAGAAAATATATATCTCTCAGTATGAAAGCAAACTATTTACATCTGGCTTAATAGATTGTAATTTACCCGATAGAAAATGATGCTTTAAATGTTACATCAAGAAACTGTATGGGTGGCAAAGACTTCACTAGTACCTAAAGAAAATATCTTGCATGGAAAAACCATATTGCTTACGCAGCAACCTCTCTTCAACGGCAAGAATAAGAGTGAAATTAAATGCACATGATGATCAATTATTTAACTCAACCTCTATTTGACATAAAGTACAGAGCTTTAAATCTGTTTGAAGGGCGGATCCTATGTAAAAATTTAAAGCAAAAGAAAACACAAATTTTAGTTTCTTTGGTACTAACCCAAGGGCACTTGAAGAAACGATCCCAAACATTAACAGAAGTATTTGGAAACTTGTTTACCCATTTATCATAGCTGTGAGAGTTCTTACTTCTTTTGCAATAAGACGGCAAAAAACCGATTGGGGCACTGAAGGACAACGGATGACTTTTTGATAGAGCAGCTGGTTTGAGTTTTGTGTATCAGTATGCCAACTTAAAAGAATATCTGCTCGCCAATTCCGCCATTCCAGTTGGAATACTGGCCAAAAATCCCAGTAGAAGATAACGGGAGTATCTGGGGCTGGAAAAAGATTACCGAACTTGATCAAAAATGACCCTTAAATACACAAAACCAAGATTAAATAGCTGATCGTCGAAAACCTTTTACTATTAATTTTAATGTAAGAGTTATTCCAAAGTATTTCATTGCTGAAATCACTTTGAGGTTCCACAAAGAAGGTATTACACCAAGCATGAAAAATATTTTTAATGAAAATATTTAGATTAGACACATCAGACTATGGAAATTCTTTTTTCTTTAATTTCGCTTTCAAAGAAATATGGCAATAAGTTCATGTTTTGTTGCAACTGCAAATATGTTCAAATCGTTGCCTGCCCAGACAGCAGTGAACGACGTCTTTAAGACTCGGTATTCAGATACTCAGTACAATTAACGTTTATAGATCTCGTTTTAAGGAATTTGGGGCCTTCGGCAGGGGTTCTGTGATACCGATACGTATGAAACTCCAAAATTTGAATTTTAAACGTTCTCAAAGCTGCCGCTCTAGGACCTTTTTTGACCCTTTTAACCTTGTCTCATCTGATCTCATCTCATCTCTTCTTCTCTCATCTCATCTCTTCTTCTCTCATCTCATCTCATCTTATGTTATCTTACGTTGGTATGTACTTCATGGGACGACAGGTAAGTGACATGTGGCACGGCTGGGTTCTAAAATATAAGTTTGGTGTATAATGAGATCAACTCCACGTACTGAATCAAATGCAATCTTCAGACTGGAATCGAAAATTTATTTAAAACAAGTTAATGCCAACACTCTACATAACAATCTTAAGCGTATAACTCGACGGTATATTACAAAAAAATTTCTACCATGGCTTGATATAGTATCAGAAAGAAAGAATTTGTAAAGGCCAAATATAAATATTTATAATAGAAAAGAATGCGCAAACTTTGTGTTATACCCAAATTACACAGAATACATATGTACAAATGCAGTTTTCAATTTTTCATGGCTGTAAAGCAAATGGTTAAACCATTATCTCCTCTTTCTAGCAAGGAAGTTATGTTCTTTTGTTCATTGCTGGTTGCATGAAAAAGTAACTTTGTTGTCAGTTTTACTCCGTACACAAAGTGAAAGTGACTTAAGACAGGGCCGTCGCAACCGGGAGCTGGGGGCTGGGGGGCTGCAGCCCCCTAAAATTTTGCCATGCATGGTTTTTTTAATGCAATAAAAACGTCCAATAAGTGAAAGACGGAGAATTGAAAATAATGAATATCATTCTAAAAGTTATATCACCTTTTATTCAGTCTATCTGTATTATTTTAAAACAAAAGACGTATCATTTCCGTTATTCAGTCAATAAGGAAAAAATATCGTTTATAAAAGCATTTGAAATAACGACTCAATGTCGTACAACGTACTAAATTTGACTTTCTGCGTCATTTTTTGGAAATCTAAACTGTCAATGCATGATGAAGTCGCGGAATTTTACGGTACTTTATCTTAAGTTACTGATTATTCATAGTGGCTTAACTCCTATGGGCTCGGATTGTGCTGAGCCAGGGTCCCGTACCAAAAGTGGTCCAAGCTACGATGCACAGAAAAAAGCTAGGCTAAGTAAATTCAAGGTCTAAGAAGTTGGGGTTGCACCTGCAATATTCCTTGCTTCAGGAATGGAAATGAGCATTGAGGTTATTGGACATATCAGTAATCAAAGTGATAAAATTTTCGCGCGCTCCGCGCGCGTGCATCTCCGCTGCATGGCCGTGTTTACTATTAATACAGTCTCAAACATATTCACATTATTCAAATGCGCGGGTTCTACAATTACGCCGATTTTTCTTGTGCATTGGAGTCCTTATGGAGGAGCAGGGCATTGCAAGATTGCAAAGTAGTGCAATTCAGGGGGGAAGAGTCGCCCTAAATTAGCTGATGCATTTTGTTAGGAATTAAAAATGTCAGTACAAAGTCTCCAGGCAAATTTTGTTATGGGGACTATTTTCAATGCAAAATTTCGGCGAGCTTCTCGCTCATTTTTTATCAAGGTACACACTCCATACCTTATAACCATTATTTGGGCAATTAAACATTATTCTAACTAAAACACTTTTCCGAAAAATGCACAACTTCGACCTCTTCAGGGGCCCCACGTCAGAAGAGAATCTTAGAGCAATATAATTTCATGAGTAGCATATACGGTAACATTTGTAGTAGGCATTTGTCGATACACATTTTTATAATGAGTGCCATACCACAGCCAAAATATCACTAAATAATGATTATTCGTATGTATGTAATTAATTGCAAGATTTGCTAAGATACCTGCATTTTGCATCTAAGTCATGTTATCTAACTAAACAAGAATTTTTCAAGGGAAAGAACTTTTACCCCTCCACTTAGTCACCACAGCTTTCCCTCACAGTCAACCAACAGTATAAGAATTCACTTAATCGTGAAAGTTTTCTAATATATGGTCACTTCGTGAATTTGTCAAAGATAGCATCATTTTGCATCTAAGCCATCTTAAATATACCAAAATTTCTCAAAAATACGCAATTTTTACCGACCTTCTGGCCAGATGTATCTAGGGAATTTAATCACCATCTTCTATAGTGCCCCCAATCGCCAACCTCTGGTGGCACCACTGGACCTCCTGAAAGGGGCCTTTTGGGTCCAGAAGCCGGTACCCCAAGCTCATCGTTACGTCGCTGATTATTCATATGGTTCCACCGTCTATAACTAGTTCCTCTGTCATCTAAAACACATACTCGATTACGCTGGGAAACTTATTGTTCGAAATAACAATCAATAGGGGATTTCGTTACCAATTTTACCAAAAGATCCCCTAAAAATGTAGGGGATATTTCGTCTCCTATATTTAGTAAAAAGTCTAAGCTGTAATTAAATCGCATTGCCTCTTTACCCGAAGGGATTATCTTATAAGGTGGGGCAATGGGTTCAAGTTATCAACCCAACTTGGAAAGTCAGTTTAGAAATTTAAGTCAGTTTTCTACAAAAATTGGGATGAAATTTGAATCAAAAGTTGGGCAAATTTATATAAACATCAAAAAATTATACCAACATTTTAACTTTTGGGGCCATTTCCTGCAATCTGGGAGGCATTTTTTCAAAAATATCCTCCATACGCTACGCGCCAACTAATGGTGGCGCGTAGCGTACCTACACTCCATCTTTTCAACATGCACAAGTCAGCCCCCCCCCCCATCGAAAATACCTTCCGACGGCACTGTAAGATCATTATGGGTAGGTAATAACAAAAGTGAAATCTACTTTAAAAAGTTGAGATAATGATGTCGGAGATATAGGCCTACAGTAAGAGGAAGTATTAAAACTTTAAACCAGGGGCGGGAAATCTCCGGCCAGCGGACTGCGTGGTCCGTGAGACAATTGATTCGACCAGCAGGGTAGTTATTTAATGTTAATTAAGAGTCACTGGACTTGTAATTGATACTTTTAAGCCCGCAGTTTATTCGGCTTTGTACCATTTTCTGTATACATTGTGCAAATATGTTGTGTAATTAAACTACCAATGTATTACTTAAGCCTTAGCGAGCCAGTGTAACACGCCTCCCGTTTCCTTACACAAACAAGATGCAGGGTCCTTGTATATTTGACGGTGATAGAAACTGCCAGGGAAATAGGCCACATGGCACTGAACAGAAGTGTGGTATCACACAAATAGGCATCCCTTTTACAGCAAGAAACTCAGTTGGCACTTTGTTTATTCTAGAAGATTGGGAGGAGGGGACTCCTGTTCCTCCGAACAGTGAAAGGAAAATTGAAGAGTGGATAATATTGCAATGTAAAGTGACAAAAAGTTAAAATATCACACGCGTTGTTTTTTTTTTTTGATTTGGTGCACGGCTCTTTTTGTAGACGTTCGCTCATTATGATATTATTCATATCAAATAAAAACACTCATATTAAATAAAAAGACGAGTGGTTAAATTGACTTCTGATCTATCCTGCCTCAGTACAATAATGTCATTTAGAGATAGTGGGCAAACATTATAATGCCTACAAATTGGTACAAACCCCAGATTATGTACTTTATCGCAAATTTAAAAACGAAATGCCTACAAAATGACATCCATCTACGTTTCTGCTAACACATGATCCACAATTGCCAAACCTTATCATAACGCACGGATATGGCTCAAATTTTGAAAGCGGGTATCCTCTTTAGACTTCTAAAGCTGTCAATTTAACTTGAAAAACTGATCAAGCTTGCGTTATCTATTATATTTACTGAATTAAGAAGGAATATTTTTCCTCCTTGGTGACTATATTTACAGTTAATACATGCGTTCGCGTAAATAATTTGAACATGTATTTTCGCAATACACTTTACACTACGTTGCTGGGATCTCATTGCGACAACAAGGGTACGGGAAAAAAGCGAACAAGAGGAATCCAATTGCGTTTCCTATTATACCACCTAGCACTCCAAATCCGATCTCGCAGCCAGTTTTCTGTCTCTCAGAAAGTCTTCGATCACGGTCCAACGCTCGCGTTATGTAGACACTGAACAGACTTGCAAAAAAAAAAAAAAAACCCACCAGTGCAGATTGACAAACTGCCTTAATAGAAGCGCAGCGGCACGTACGCGTACAAGAAGGTGGCTCTTTCTTCACGAACTCCTCTCTTCGAGTATCGACTCGATATGTTACGCACAACGCGATAAACAGATAAATACATTCCGTGAC
>WURT03671408.1:7087-33748 GCA_009936505.3 Holothuria glaberrima | reverse complement strand
AATGAAAAGCAGAGTTCCACTAAATAAAAACGAATTCCAGACAAGTAACAACACTATAAGCAACGTATGCATTTACCTCTACACTTCCATCTATCTGGGTTGAGGTAAACTACATTGAAAATTAATGATAGTGAAAAGACATTCAATTTTTCAGCGGACTTCGCAAGCCCATCAGACGGCGCTCCGCGTCTCATCGGTTGTGAAACACTGTTCCACTCACCCTGAAAGACCATGAATGTAAAGTAGGGAAGGTTCATGCTTTGCTCAAAATTTTCGTCCTAATATTTGCCGGGGTGGAGAGTGGAAGAATGGCACTATTTCTCCTGACATCACCCATCTGGTCCATATGTGTCCCTCAGTTAAACTTTTCAATTGTCACCAGCCGAGCGACGGTCATGATAGCAGTTCATCCATGAAGTTATTCCCCCATCGGAGGTGACTGCATTAATTTCACTTTGCCAATATTATCATCTGCAAAAGAGGCTTTAAATCTTTACACCCCCCCTCCCCACTCACAATGACACGGCACCCACCCATTCTCCACAAAAATGGTATGAGTTCTCTTCAATGACCGAATTCTGACCAAGTTAGAGGAATGGCCAAGTACGCAATGTGGATCACCGATTACGCCGGTTGTTTCCGTTTATGTGAATCTGCAAAGGGACGCACTGTGTTCTTTTTAGAAAGTTAGGACTATTTATCCTTAAGGACAAGCTCTTTTTCTTCCACAAAAGTAACCAGGCAATGGAAATTCCAAGTCGGGGTAACTTCGTCGTCGACACAATTCATCCGAGGGTCAACAAGCTAATTCTTAACACTCGACACGGTAGGAATTTCCGAATAGCGCGCCACTTAGTGGACGAAATTCACCTTATCATCGTTTAATCGTTCGTTAACTTCACTTCAAAGTAAATATACCATATGCAATTACAATTTCTCTTTAACAAATGTTTAATCCATTACAAATTGAGGACAAGCGATAAGATTACGTATATTTTGCTTCTACAATCTGGTGCCGGGAGTACGCGAGTGATGCATCCAACTGTTAGTTCTTTTTACACAACTTTCTTTGCCCGAAAAGAAGTATAAAAATGTCATTTTTGGTCTCATAATTGCATTGCTAGTAGCACAGAGTAGGTTATCCCTTTAGAATGATGGCAGAATTGATTGTTACAAGGATGCACATCCCGAGAGGGGGAGCAATGTCTCTTCTCTTCTCGTTCTCCCTCTACAAATAAACTCGCATTTCTAGATACTTATAGATGGTTAAGGACAGAGGTGGGCACCAAATACTGAACGTCATACTAATTCATCAGTTCATTGTAGTTCGGGAGTATTAAATAGTCTGAAGGGCTTAAAAGTGTTTGGGGTTTAATCTAGGGCCCACATTGCTGATGAAAATGTTGCAACGAATGGGATATGTAATACCTCAGCGGACCACAGATGTAGGACATCGGGATGCAAGCGGTCCAAACAGTACGTCGGCCTATTGTTTTGGGAAAATAACCAGCGTATCTCATTCACAAAGAATCCTACACACTTCAACCAGTTAAGTTTTAATTACTTTTATTCTCAAGTGATATATTCTCGAGACCACTGTTTCGATGGGTCGAAGATCTAATTGTAGCCAATATGCGAGCTACTAATTATATGTAGAACAAGCTACTCCAGCCTCAGGGTATGAACTTTATCAAAAGCTATAGCTGCCGCAAACAGTTCTTAAAACTCTTAGTTGGGTTCTTGATAGGTAATTGCAAACATTTTAAACCTTGAAGATGTTATATCCAAATGCATTTTATGCAAAGCGGTCCCGCAAGTACAATTTCACCAGTTGGTAGGGGAGGTCTTGACAGTAGTGTGAAACACTATGAAAGCTTTCCACAAACACATCGTGTGAGAAAAGGAACAAAATCTTCCCATATCATATAGATCTTATGCATATTACGTCACAGAAGAGAAGGTGCGTTTTCCAATCGGCGCAAGCGCGTTTTGATGCAACTTGAACTAACAAATGGAGACAGCTAATTTGTGTACCGGTTGGATAAGCGCGTGTCTTCAAGGCGCGGGTGAGAATTCTAAAGATTCTAACCGTCCCGGTTTGGACTATGCCGTTCCGGAGTCCCTGTTTGTCTAGCAAATGTCCCGTTTTCAAAAATAAATTGTTGCCGTGCAGGTATACGAAGGATAGTGGCATAAACGGTTGGGGCAGAACTGACGCTCTTCCGTGCAGAACGTTGCCTGCTGAAAAGCCGGAGTGGATTTGATCCTGAATGCGAGCTTCAAGCTGATCTAATTGCTATCAACACGGGAAAACATCCCAATCAGTACTTAGTTTGATTATTCCAAATTGATCTACTATACTTAGTAGTAGTTCAAGCAAGAGCCCCACACTGTCCCATATGGTTGTATGGAAGTGTAGTATATGGGTAAGTTGTAGTTAGATGAGTTCATTATCAGAGGCAGCGACAGGTGGGGACCATG
Source organism: Holothuria glaberrima (assembly GCA_009936505.3). Classification (NCBI taxonomy): domain Eukaryota; kingdom Metazoa; phylum Echinodermata; class Holothuroidea; order Aspidochirotida; family Holothuriidae; genus Holothuria; species Holothuria glaberrima. The sequence goes on along the minus strand of WURT03671408.1, from coordinate 31,267 downwards.
GCCTCCCTGTCGGGAAAATTTTCCACTTTCGTCAGGGAGCATTTATAAGCACGATCAAGCATGTAATCCCCGAAGTCAACCAGCCACCTTTTTTTTTAATTTGCTCTTAAGGAATTAGGCACATATCTCTCAATAAAAGCCCCAATTTCAATCTTTTTGAAGCAAAACCCAAGATTTCAAAATTTTGTCAAAACAACTTACTGTAATTACAGCATTTTCAATTTTTTCCACTACGAATCTGGAATTTTCGCGTGCTGCGTGTGCCGCAAAACGTTGCTTTAGTTCGTCATCCAGCACCCCACACATTTATTGGCGTTTCGGATTGCTGGCCCCGGTCCGGGAGCTCAATCCACCGTCTGGCAGATTCTGGCGCCGCCAATTTCAATTTGTGAAAAAGTGTAATTATTGCAAAGACCATATAAATGCGCACTACATATGCAATGTTTGCACTTACCTATCAAGAACCCAACTAAGAGTTTTAAGAACTGTTTGCGGCAACCGAGTGAAGAGTCCAATTTTGCGGAAATTTCCCGGTTTGAAGAGTCCACGGGTTGGAATATCTGGAATTCTCCGTCGCGCGTGCAGTGTGTTTCATTGTTCTGCCCCCAAACTGACGTCGCGTGACGTCAACGCATATGGTCTATTCAAGAAAAATTACATCAATAACCAAAGAGAATAAATTTTAAAGTATGTATTTTGTAAACTTTTCAAATCTGACTAAAATCATCAACACTGGCATTTGTGAGTGTTAGCCTTCAATAAGAGAAACATTTTATTATATTTATGACATCAGAATGACGTCAGTCAGAGGTAGAAAGGGGTTACAACTAATTATGCGACCTTAAACTGCCTTAATCCAATTAAAAAACATTTAGCAACTGAATAAAAAACCTAGCCCATTTCACAGGACGTGAAGTTTTGCTTATGCCACTATGCTGGTGAAGCTCCCAAGTGAAGCGGGGAAATTGTTATGCACGTCACACATGTAATAGTGAGTTTGTTTGGCATTTAGACTGAGGACCTAAACAATGGATTTCAGGTCCTCTGAATGAAATTCAATAGATTTCTCACGTCCTCGAAAGTTTCAACAACAGATAGTCTATTGTTAAGGTTAGGGTTAAGGAAGCAAACACAAAGGAAAGAACAATGAGGTCCTCGGTTTGTATGTAAAACCTACTTGTATGTGTAGACACCGTGTGTTATATCAGGGAGATGCTTTAGTAGCAAGTTCACGGTTTTAAGTGCACCAGCAGGGTTCACCTAGGATATTGTTTTGCAAAGCAAAACTGCTACGCATTTTTTATATTGTGCAGCAATTTACATTTTTTCTCAATTTTTTTTCATCGCTTCTGTGCTCAACCGCATCGATACCGGCCATTGCGACCCTGTGCACCAGTAATCTTGACTAATTTGTCATTTATGTGCATGTGTACAAAGGTGTCACGTGCATTCTTCCAAGAGCAACATCTAGTGGCTTTTTTGTTTTACTATCAGACAAGTGTTGTGGTCAAATGATATGGAATAATTAAACAACCATTTCAATAAATTTATGTTCTTCCAAACAAATGAACAGGTTAAGACTTGAAGTTATTCAAAACTATTCTAGATATGTATATAGACCAACTTCACTGGATGTATGTGAAATCTGATTATCAATATTTTCAATTGCACTAGTCTCCAAAAATTATACACTGTACAACAAACATAATTAAAACTTAACAGCCCTTCATTCCATTAAATCTCGCATAACTTATATATACAATTTAAAAAAAGGCAGACAAAATGATTTAACTAAATTAGTACACTTTGCAGAAAATTCTTTGACCGTTCTTGAGACACACTTCAGCGGTAGCTTGATTGATGGTAATTTTGTCACAATTTCATGCAAATCATACAATAAAACAATTATCAAAGGTTCATATTGTTATATTATCCTGCACAGGCCGTGTAGACCAATCACGGAAGTACTTCAGAGGTAGTACTTCCATGGACCAATGCAGTATGTTTTCAATGACACATTAAGAAAGAGCTACCAGACTGTTGAGAAGTTGAGGGGCTTTTAAGTATAAATAAAACACTTATGACAAAATCATACATAAGCAGTTTTGTAAACTCAGTCCCACACCAGGGAAGAGAGGTAGGCATTGACTTAAAAACTGGTTAAAGGATATTAATAGTACTTTGGATAAATACAACATGATTGTGTTCCTTCTTGGTTTTGTTTTAGCATGTTCTGTGGGTCACGAAACCTTACTAAGCAATTTGCACATTCCAGTGATAACATTTATTAACTGACTTTACCTCCAGTACTGCTTAATAGCTTGTTTCTAGCATTACTCTTTGTCAGTCTTTCTGTACTACTGTATCTTTGATTACTGCACAAGCAGGAAACAACAACCACACACAATACAAAAGTCAGACCAAAAATGGCCTTGTTACCAAAAAAAAGTAACTCCTTCAGTAAATGAATGATTAGAATAACTTATGATAAGACCTTGCTAGAGTGGCCTGCTTTATTTGAAGGTTGATCATGAACTTTTTCACAAACAACCTCTCTTGTTACCAACTTTTACACAACACTAATGAAACAACTGTAAGTCATTTGTCATCCACAAGGATTTAAATGTATGGGATATCATGATAGAGAATAAACTTATCACTCATTTACTGCTCATTTAGGTCACAGGTGAAGGTACAATTACCTAATTGACACCTAATTGTTGTATTGACCAACCTGACTCTCTTCACGCCAGTCTTAAATCTGCCCTCCTGTCGTGCCCATCCACACACCCCACCCCTTTTTGTGACATGTAATGTGTAAACACATTTTATGAATGCATTTCTAATTTCCCAATAAAATGTCTCTCTACAATAAACAGAGTAAAAACAATGCTAAAAATGCACTGAATGGAGGGAGATGAACATTTCAGTGAGGAGCCTCCCCCCCCCACCCAAAAAAAAAAAAGAAAGAAACGGATAAACTCAGGTTCACAATTATTCCTTTCTTATGGTATTTTTGCATTTATTGCTATGACTACTGTTGCCATCGGCCACTTCACTGATAGGTGTTAACATCAAAGGTTACCCAGCATAGCTGTCACCTGAGGAGACACTCCATGGTAAGTTAATCTTTCTGATGCATCTTCCCTTTTTTTCTTTTTAAGTTATCCTTCGAGAAAAATTAAAACATCAAACTAAACTTCAAAGCACCCTCTCACACACTCACTCACACACTCACTCACTCACTCACTCACTCACACACACACTCACTCACTCACTCACCCATGCATCCATCCCCCACTCACTCATTGACTGACTGACTGACTGAATGTTTCACTCACTCACCCACCCACCCACGCATCCACCCGCTCACTGACTGACTGACTCACTCACTGCAGATGTACACATACAAAAGTACAAAAGTTTGTTTTCCTTCATCAGCCTCTGATATTTCCAAAAACTTATTTCAGGGTTAAAAAAAAAAAGACAAAGAAAACCCTGTCCCAAGTTCAGTTTAAATAATCTCATGCTATGAAGCATTCTTGAACCAATCTGTTACAAATCAGAGGTCCACGTTAGCATCACCATCCTAGCAACTTTGGGTCTCCCTAGTGCCGACCAGTAGATTATTTTGTCAATAATTCAAATAAAATATCTTCATGAAGATATTGTAGCATGCTAAAATATTGATAAATTTTTCTGTTTTCTGAATGAGAAAATTCCCCATTTTTCAAGGACTAAAGATTCCCCTAAAGTACAGAAGCATCTTTTGACAGTGGACTGGATAACTGTGCTAGTTATCGACAAGATATGAAGCTAATCACTTTTCCCATGATCATCATAACAACTGATAAAACTTATGCATTTGAAGGCCTTGTAACTGACCTATCTTGAAACTGACCTATCTCAGCACTTTTCACTGATACGTATGAACAAAGTGTAGTGCCAGTTTCTCAATATATGGAAACGTGTGAGTGCTGAAGATCTTGTGGATGCTTAAATACCTCGCACTATGTGTCACAATAGCTGGTATGGGGAACTTACTTATCAATTGTGCGTGTTTCACCCTGTACTGTAGGATACTCAAATGTCTTGTGAGATGCTTCACCAGCTCTTGTGTAACTGAGGCAAGCTCAAATACCTGATAAAATGTAGAAATTCTGTACCCAAGGAAGCACTTAAAAAACAGATAAAGACAAGGCTTAAATAAAAAAATATTCACTGACTCCAACTGGCCTGAGCTGAAATTTAAGAAGCTTTACAAGTATCCTCATTTAAAGTACTTGAGCAACAAAATAAAAATATTGAATATTCTTTCCGCAAAAGGAAAACAATGCAAAAGTTTATTAAGTGGGTTTTTTACTCCCAGCTGATTTCTAGTGTAACATGGTAGCATACTGTGATAAACGTGTTATGCCTACCCCCTTTCTCAATTCCCTTTCATTTTTTGCACTACACAGTTTGACATGACTAAGGATAAACAAGTTACTATTTTTTGTGCAAAAATTTTCCCTCCTAATACTTCAAAAATGCTATAAATATTTCAAAGTCTTCAAAATCTCACAACATCAAAAACTGTCAAAATAAAACTGCATAAACCATTAAGTAAAGTTGAAATGATGCCCAAAGTAGGGCCGTAGGTTCATAGTCACACCATGACTCATAATTCTTAGGAGAACTACTCATCACTAAAACCTTACCATGACAAACACACTGCAGGGCATTTAGTTTAACCCACAACAACTTTATGAATATTCTGTGTGAGCCACCAGTCCAGGGTTTACCATGATCTGCTTTGAAAAAAAAAACCTTTTACCTGTGCAGGCAAACAAACTCCACACAACAACAACCGTCCTACCAGCTACAATCTGCTGGTGTGACCCGCAAATAGTTTAAAATGTGCAATTCCTTCTTTTATCTGCAACTTAACATATGCTAAAAAAGCCCTGCATACAACTCAACATTCTTTAAGTGATATAAAATGTTTCAAGCAGACTGCAAGTGTGGGTTGCATGACTCTGGGATATTGTGGATGAACCATACGTGTATGTCCTTTCTTCAAAATTATGATTCATTTTGATACCAACTAGCTGACTTTACAATCTACACTTTCAGTTCCGTCAAACATTTGTCTGATGTTAAAATAATTTGTAGCCGCTTTGACCATATACACCATGGTACCATAGCAACCACTGGGTGCACTGTCATAAAAATGCTCACAAATTCGAGCACTACCCTCACACAGTAAAGGCGTGGGTCTCTGGAAAGACGGGTCTGTGCTCGCACAACAATTCACAGCATCACCATTATATGCTGCCTGAAAGAAAGAACAAATAAAGAAAGAAAAAAAATAAAAATATCATTAATTAAAGGATTAGAAAAAATTGTAATTAAAAATGTTGTCAACTTAATTTTGCTTTTTGCCAAGCATTTCTGGTGATATGACCACACAAAACTACTCTTGAATGGATACTTCATTTTTCCTCAACTCAACTTAATTTAACCATTAATTTATTATTAATGTGACAAAGAAGAAGGAAATACTGTACTTAGAAGAAACTGTTTTTGGACAATGATCTCTATCAAAATGAAATTAAATAGCATTTGACCAATATACCACCTATTTAGACCTATAAAAGTGAAACCACATAGCACTATGTAAAGTTAACCTCAAATACTGTATTAAGTATGTTGTGAAAACAGCTGAACAGAAACAAATATACCAATATTTAAACCTAGCTTTACTGAACGATGCCAATATTTCCCCCAGAAATCATTCTGGTAACTACTTTTTCTTTAAAGACCTCAAAGCCCATCTACATGATCATACATTTGCCCATGAACATCGTTATGCAAATATGTGACACTGTCTTGCAGATTCTGCTTGGAGTATGCAGCACCGCATACTATACGTACAATGATCATGCGTCACAAAATCTAGTCCCAAACTTCTTGGACTTAAATGTCAGCAATTGATGATTTTGCTGATTATCCCTATAATCAAGTAAAATGCAAGTTTAGGTAATGACTTCTCTTACACTGACCATACATTATGAGCAAATGATAAGAATACACCAAAATGTTTTCAGAGTTGAACACCATCATACATGTTGGACCCTGTTCAACTTTATTGGGAAGCCCATCTACATGATCATACATTTGTTCATGGATATCACCATAGACATGCATTTCACTGTTGAACAAATGTATGATGGTGTAGAAGGGGCTAAAAAAAGCTTTTCTTCAATGGCAGGAAACCCCAATCAATTGTAAATGATTTAGATCAAGGATGATACCCCACAGGAATAAACAAAGAAGATAACTTCATAGTGTTTTATTATTGCTAATATCCGGAGTTATTTCAGAGGTTGAAACCAATCTCACAAAATGGAACTTCAATTAACTTGATTTGTCCTTGCAGCGGCTGATAAGTTTTAATTTCATTATCTGTGACTTGTTGAAACTGTCAAATGCAGAACTAGCATTCAAAGGCAGACTGTCACACAGCACCTTACTCATCCACACTTATGATATAAACATCATGTATCTTGGATATGTACATACTAATATGTTCAGGATTTAAATACCCATTATTTCCATAATTTTTCACAAGAATACAAAATGTACATGGGGGTGGGGGGTCAAAAACCTATGCACCCTTTTTGAAAAGAATTACGAACGACAATAGCTTTTTGCTAGAAATAATCAATTTTCACATTTTTCAAAACATGAGGGCGGAAGGTTATCACAAAAAAGTTCATTTTACTTGCTTTTGAAAATGATGAAAGGAGTGAAAGACTCCTTAGCATTCTCAATGCAAGAAACAATTATTAGACTACCAACCTCTTTTTCACTGTCTCTAGTTACAGTATACAATAACGGCATATGGGATTACGTACAACATATTATTCCAAAATGTAAGGGTATTTTCATGTGCACGATACAAAATAGTTAGCCTACCCTACTTCTAGGACTTAAAAGTCTCTATTATTTCTCCTGGGTTAATGCACTTTCAGCTACAGTGAGTCAACACTTTTTGGCAGCCAAATTAATACCAAATACATCACAGTGATGTACGGTTTCTTCCACAAGTTTTATTCAGTGAGTACGGATTCTTCCACTAGTTTTATTCAGTAATTCACTGAATGAAAATTGTGGAAGAAACCGTACATCCTGGCTCTAAGGTCACTCTGTAGAGAGAGCTCTGTTGGGGTGGTGTCTTGTTTTAAAGGGGACTGCCATTAAAAAAGTGTTTAATTTCTAGGATGCTCACTTGATAAATGGTACAGCATTTTGTGAATTTTAAAGTGAATGTTACAAACAAGAGTTTGCCCCTAACAAACTCTCCATGGAGGGGGTAGTGAAGGGGGTGTCTAACCCCCTTGACTTCCTCAGGTTATGGACCTGTATCAATATAATGAAATCCCTTGCAATGTTTTTATACTAACATTCTACAACGGAAATTCAACCAGTGCATCAAAATTTTCTTATGAGAAAACAAATGGTGCATTTGTTTAAGCGACAAATTTCAAAACAGTTTCCACAAAATGCCCTCTTTACAGTCAATCGCTTTCATGATCTTCAAAGCTGCATTAAACCTCTTTCTTCCTCATTAAAAAGCCATCCTTCATCTCAGTGGGCCTTGATCCATCCAGTCATTTCAAACACATTTTAAAACATCAAATGAACCAATTTGCTTTTTCCTCCACACCACTTCACATAGCAAAAGTTGTACAAGACCTGTGTATCTTAGAATTCTTCCATGTACACACTAAAAGTTATTATTTATGATAAAACACTTCTTTGGGCAAAAAAGAAGTGACTGGAACAGTTTGAGCAAGCATGACATTTCAGTTTCAGGTGACTGGAATTGCCACATAAACATTAATTACATCACAAGATTCAGAGGGGTTCTGAGCATATGAGAATGTCATAGTCTCTGGCTAATATGGTTCACTTAACTGTCAATTCCTTTCAATCCTTCTGTAACTTGTACCTGTAACTAGTTTTATAAATGCACTTCATGCGCAAGCATACAGGTTAATTACATAGTAAGATGTGCCACTTACATACTCATGGAAAAACAGAGGTACCAGGAGAAGAGCACCAATCTTAAGTCTTCTGTTTCAACGAGCAAAAACCTCTTTTCAATTTAACAATGATACCTTGATACAGGTATGACCGAATATATTGCCTCTAGAGGTAGCAGCCTACAATAAGGTTATGCAACACAGATTTGTTAGTTAGATGAGATTTAACGACACACCAACACAAATGTGTTATATGGTGTCAACTAGATAAAAAGGTAAAGTTCAAATACGGTTTCAAATATGGTTCAAGTTCAAGTTCGGTTTCAAATACAGTTCAAATACGGTCAAAGTCCTTCCCTTTAGTCGCCTCTTATGACAGGCTGGGAATACCGTGGGCATGTTCTACAACCCCCAGCCCACAGGGGGTGTTATGCAACATAGAAACACAGTACGGAGGGTGAAAGTAGGTAAAATTACTATCACAGGATCTTACAAGCTTAGAAATAAAAGTGTTTAATTAAAGGAATCATGGAGTAAGATCTTGCTGTTTTTTCAGTAATAATGGCTCACTTGGAAGTTGCATAATACAAAACTACAAATTACAAGCCTACTTGTGCAAGCAAGTTAATTTAGAGAGAACATTTGTTGCTTTGTGAACCTTTCACCACATACCTGTTGAATTTTTTGCATACATATCTCCCTCAAAAGGACAAAATGGTGAGATTCAAATTACACATATGCTTCCTATAGAAAACCTCAAAGTGCTAAAATCCTGTTCTGCCTTGATAAGCGCCACTTATGTACGGTATGGTATTATGCCTTAAATCTGCCTGCAAAGACAAAGGGAAGCGTCAATACCTTCATCTAATTTCCCAATCCTATTTTGTTCAGTTAACATTTTAAGTCCATCAGAGATGGAGATCACTGAATACAGAAAGTCAACACAAAGACTTCTTTCTCCATTTAGGATTAAATATGACCCCGAAAAATAATCTTACCTTAACAGGCAAACATTCTGGCCAATTAATGAAATAGGCTATTACTTGCACATGGCATTTCCATGTATGAGTTAGTCAAATTGCTATTGAAAGGAAGGAATATACTGGTTTCTTTCAAAAAAAATTACCTGATTTTTTCACTTGTTTATAGATACTGCTAAAACAAGATTGACTACTAAATCATGGCTCTGTTTTTTATTCATTGACACTTGTTTTTTTTTATTCATTGACACTTGTTTTTTCTATTCCTAACAAAATTGCAAAAGTATCTTGACCTGAGAGTAATGAGCATGTTTCATGCACAATGTTGCACAGAAAAAAGAAAATTTTATTAGGTAAACAATCCCATTAGCTGTGTCAAATAGTCACCCTCGACTAGATGCATCTTTGCTCTAGTGCACAGGGTGTGCAACCTTTTTGAACACTGGGCCAAATCGTGTTGCTGTGACCATCTGAGGGGCTGCAGTGGAACAGAGAGGTGCGTTTGAGGGTGGCATCTTACCCTCACTTTCTCCCCGGTTAGGGTGACTAAAGTGCCCATCAAGGCAGACCCACATGTGCTCAAATAATATTGTAGTATGGGCCTTCTAATTGTTGGCGAAACTTGCTCCTGTGTGGTTTCATCTCTATTTTGTTGATAAAAATGTTCAGAATTCAGAGTGCATTTTTCATTTACATCAAGTTTAAGTTGCGGTCAAATGACAAATGTGCCAGGGCCGAAAATGAGGCAAATCAAAATTGTTTCGCAAGCCGCACATGAGGAGGCCGCGGACTGCAGGTTGTACAGCCCTGCTCTAGTGTTTTAAGACCAGATACTGTAAGAATGTAGTCACTGGAGTGAGCAAACTTTTTAGTGAGAGTTCAACTGGACAGAGTTTGGTCATTATTGGCTAACAAAAGACATTCATCTTGCTTACATTTAAAAAAAACACTTTTTTACACCACTGATAAACTTGCATAAAGCTTGGATGACTGTTTTAGGGATGTTCATACCATGATCTCTTTAATTAACTGCCAAACCATTGAAGAATAACATAAGATACACTCTAATATATGTGAGTAATGTTATGAAACCAAGGAATAGGATCAAAGGATGCCCGGGAATGATTGAGGTAATGGATTTAGGAAGATCAATGTCACGAGATATTTGATAACCCTCCTAAATCTTCTGGGAATAATAACCAGCTAAAAACTGCCAAATGTTCTCTGACATGTGCCACCCACAGGTCTATGTAAATATATGTTTCTCAGGATAAAAACGTGACATGACGACCATTGCGCTCATAATCGACAACTTCTGCTATCCATCAAAGTGATTACAAACTTTTTAACTTCCTGCCAGGGGTTGTGACTGAATCCATCTGTAATGAATGACAACCATGTACCAAGCCTATGTAAATGTAATGATTTCAAATGTGTTTTGACATAGCCCCCTCTTTATCTTTTTTTTTTTAACCAGACAGAAACCTATGGCAAAGATGGAGGTGTTTCAATGACAGAAAGTGTTTTAGTCTGCAGTAATCACTGTCTCCTTACTTTATATGAGGAACAATGACAGATTATACATTGCATCAGCCAAATAAGTCACTATGAGTTTTCAGAACCAAAGACAACAGCAGATTCAAAGAGCTTTCTCTTGATACCAAACTCACTGCAATTTTACTTTCATACATGTCAAAGGTAAGGTAAGGTAAGGCCTAGCAGAATTAACATAATTAAATTGACTGTAACCCAATTGGATACATACTGACAAAACACCCAATCTGACATGGTGCTTCCCATATCTTGACATTTTGAGATGCAGCTGAGAATGACACTAAGGTCCATGGCTGTTAAACGGTTGTAATTCATGGATTTATTTTACCTTTATGTGTCCAATTGGAATGCAAATTTATAATCAACAAAACAAACACTGCCAAATGAACTGGATGGATGTACAAGCAAGGGGCAGATGTACACACAACACTAGGTGAACCACTATATCAAGGGCAAGCAGTGTAACCAATCAAGTGTAAACAGCACACCATGTGTGATAGTTATTACATGTGCATGGATGCAGTACTTAATACACATAAGCTCTCCACAAATGTATCCAATCTGGCCTCATCAATAAAAGGTAACGTAACATGCGATGAACCTACAGGAATGTGTCTTGTACACCCACTGCTGCTAATCCATTACAGCAATTTATTAGTGTGAGCAGCTATTTACCATAGAGTATGATTTTTTTAAAAATTGCAAATTGCTCAATTGGTGGATTTTTTCCTAAAGTAAACAAAGGCCCTCCTCCAACTCTTGGCAAAGACTTCCAATTGTAATGTGGTCAACTGCTTCTTGCCTAGGACCAAACAACCTCACAAACAAAATGCAAGTAGAGGTTGAGACAGGTTAGCTTAAAAAAGGCATTCTCTGGTGGAATTTTTAGGGGTCTTATATGAAAGACAAAACATTTTCATTACATGTCATCCAAACCTCATACCGAAACTCCTTTCCTAACTCAGGATATTCCTTCCTAAAGATTGGTTACTTTTAATAAGAAATACCACCAGGTTTCCTCATGGTCACAGAATGTGATTTCAAGTTAGCATCTTGCCTCAGATTCATTTCGTTATTCTTTTCAATTGGATACCTTGTTTGTCCTTTAAATTTCTAACCGTTGGAATGTTTAGATGTTGTTCTGTGTATATATACTGTAAAACTGTTCAATACTTATGGTACAGCAAATAAAGTTATGAAATATTCAATATAGAGATATCAACATTATAAAGAAACACAAAAGCTACATCTATCAATTTGCCCAGAACACATCACAGATTTCCCATCATGCACTGCATAAGCTGAAAAGGTAGCATTTCTTCAAAAATTTGTATCATACAAATGCAGCATGCTATTGAGATGGGTGGGATGGAGTTTTCACTGCCTAACACAAAAAATTTTCTGCTTTTTTTTTTGGAAAACATTAAATTTGGTCACCAGAATATGCTTTTGGTTTTTCCAAGACTCTTCATAAATGTCATAAAAACATCCAATCCTCACCTGATCTTTCAAGAACAGATTGTTGGCCTCGTAAACAAGAGTCTCAACATCCACAATTTTTGGGAAGCCGGAAATCCATCCATTTTCAATGACTATTGCTACCACCATCAGAACCTCCACCATAAGCTGACGGAACTCTGGTTGTGGAACAGAGTTGAGGGCAGTCTCTACCTCTAATGCAAACTTGAACTCATTTGATGTCATCTCTCTTGTGAGGTTTTGTGGCAGAAAACAATGAGCTATCCTTATACCAGGGCACTAAAGGAAAAGATAGGAATGAGATGGTTAAATGTTTCATTACATTGTAAGACATAATTTAAAAAAACAAAAAAATTGGTAAAACAACCCTGAAACCCTCATAGATTCTACCAGAAACTGGGATTCTGCCAGAAACTCAAAAAGGGGGGGGGGGGAATTTATTACTGCTAAACCACAAGCCCAAATTGATGCTGTCCTTGGCCAAAGCTACAAGTGGGTTTAGGGGGACAAAATAAGGTGCAATTTAAAGGGTTTTAAAGGTCATTTATTTATGTAACTTCAAACATTGCTAAATCAAGATATTGACAATTTTTTATTTTATGGAAAAGAAAAGGGTGGATTTTACCCTCCTTGTGGAAAGGGAGGGACGTCCCCACTTTCTCCCCCTCCCCCCTTGACAGAAACCCTGACCCCTATAAGGATCATGGACCAATTAAGTCACATCCCAGTAACTTGTAACTGTGTACGAATATTTCTACAATTAATCTTAGACTAAGGTGGAATGATCCCAGACACAAAATGTCAGAAACAAATTAAACCCCATTAAACCCAGACTTTATCAGGCTTTAACAAATTAAGAATTTGGCCAACTTCAAAATATGCAAGACTAATTCTAGAAGTAGTCTTAGACTCAAGCAACATTAACCAAGACATGATTAGTTAAAGCGGCACTTAAAGTTTGTTCGAGAAATTCACTAAATTTTTCCAAACCTGCCAAGATTTCTTCATATGCTAATGACAAATGGTCAAACTAACACAATTCCCATACCCTACATACAAATAAAGTTTTCATGAGTGATTAACTGACGATTCAATTTGGTTTTCAAAAATTCGTGACCAGACACTTTTTCACATTAGTATTAATTATAATTGCATAGACCATTACAAGCAAGGGTCCAAAAATGCCAAATGTTTAGTTTTTGCATAAGTTTTGGATGTAAAACCTGACTTATTATGCTAATTATAAGCATTGTCATATGGTAGTACCCTTCAAAATCCTCACAAAATTATTAATATCAACTCAATGTGCCCTTTCAATGCCTAATTCAAGTAACAATGGCTGCAAACTTGGAGCCACTATGACAGAGTAACTCCAGAAGATACACCCTAGTTAGGAAATCCCAGACTTGTAAAATGATGTTGGGCAGACCTAACCCATATTTGAGGCACAGTGATGGAAGACTTTTCACCATTGACTGAGAAAGAGCTTCAGTAGATTTCACTTCCAAGATGTGATCTATACTAATACATCACCTGATATCAAGGAAATAAAGACAATTCTGGCAAGTATCCTAAATTAAAGCAGTTTCAGTTATATCATTGGCTTATTTTTTTCATTTTTTTTTTTTATTTTCCAAATTATGCCTGGCTACACAGAACTGATATGCATTCCTCTTGAAGGTATGGGACAATTTTATATAAACCCAAAATATCAAATGGCATAGAAAACAGGCAACACCCTCTATCTGCCTATGAAAGCAACCTAATTGCAGCTACAGGATAAAATTCAAATAAGTGGCTGATAGCTTACATCTGATACATATTTTAGCATGACAACATCTAGCAGGTCAATAATAAACAAATTGATTTTCTTTCCAGGGTGCAAATGATTAACTCTACCCTTACCACCAAAAGCAACTCACTCAATTTAGCAATTTGACCAACAAAAAAATTTAAGTAGTCTACACTGAGATGAAAATGTTCCAAATGGTTTTGACAAATAGTAACTTGACTACTTTCTATTAGCCCATGGGGTAGGGCCAAGCTACTGTAACAATGCAGCATGAAAATTGGTTTGCATATCCTTCCAGTTGTGTTCTCCATACACTTTGTAAGGGTAAAATTATACTAATTTCAGGGATGCTTCAACTGCAAAATCAACACTCCAAGAAACCTATAGTGACAGTTGTAACAATTTCTTTTAGCCTTCCTCTACCCTGTCAAATTGGCTGTACTAATAAAGTAAAAGATGTAAATGTTTGAACATGTAATAAGGTATACTTACCAATTCCAGAATTTTCCAAACTTTGGGGTAAAAGTCTGCAGGGGCCCGATTAAGGGAGCCATCGACACGTCTTCTCCTTAACCACAGACCATAACGATCTTGTATATTCTCATCTTGAAAGAGATCCTTCACTGTTGTAGGTTGTCGTGCAATGCTCCTTCTTCTCCCCTTTAAATCAAAATATTGCAAGAGCATTATTTTGAGGAGCAGTCTCTAAAGATGCTGACTAACGGATAATGAATTCACACTGTTTCGTCTATCAAATGCAATTTTTGGTCATAAGTTTGTTAAAAAAAATAAGTTGGATGGCTTTCTTACAGGAAAAGTAAGATCCTTAATATACAGTTAACCATATCAGTGTGTAAATATGCACAGCACTGATATGAAAATACACATGAAACATGATCTGTGTATGGGATACATAGTATTTGACCTCCAACAAGACTTCAACCCTGTGGTGTAGTATTTGCCTCAGAAAATGATATTTAAGTGGGGTCTCTCGCTTTTAACATATTGTATGCAGGATTTTTTTAAGGTTGTGCAGAACTTTATATTGTCACTATTTCTGTTTTATAACTGTCTGCTTTTAAGGCAGCTAACACAGTCCAAAAATTCCCACAAGTATTTCTCCATGCAGGATAATCTCCACAGATGCACAAAACCGGCAAATGTGCACCTTAATGTGACCACTGCTGTGATATCATTTGTACAACTCATTTCTTGACCAAGAAGAAAGGATATGTCGGTAGTAATGTCAAGGGGAACTGAAAGCAAAGATTTGTCCAATTGGTTCTCAAAGATGCCAAGTTTTGGGTATGAAAAATAGGGAACTTAACCCTCCCAACAATTCACCAGATCCCCCCATGCATGCAAAGTGCTGTGCTGTCTGCAGTTGGGAGTCCAGGGGCCCGGTTAAGGGTCCCTGGTGGGATTCAGGGGCAAAGCCCCAATGGGGGTCCAGGGGGTGGAACCTCACGAAGCGGCATCATTGGTATCATACACAAGTTTAATGGCACCATTTACTTCAACTTGCAAACTCTATGTTCACAAGGTCACTTCCGTAGGTATGCATGCAGGCCACAGTATTATCACAAGTTCACAACAGAGTCACATTAATGGTTGTATTTGGCTTTGGTGCAGTGTGCACACATCGCATCGGAAAAGGTCAGAAACACAATGTTTTTGTAGTACACCCTCTTGAGAATATGAGCAATTGCAGTACACCGTGTCCAAAGAATTCACAACAGCATTGCAGATCTTCGGCACCACCCATATGCATTTATCAGTGCATGAACAGCTCTAAAAAATTTTTGTCCATGGCAAGGACTAGCTATGCGGACGGGCAGAACTCGATTTGTGTGTAACAGGAAGCCATGGCAAAAGGGCGGCTATATTATACACGGCCAGCTTCTGTCTATATGATCGCATTTAAGAGGCTTCTGTAACAACAATTTCCAGATGTAGTCAGAAGAAATGAACACATTTTTTTCCATCCTGGCGGCCAGAGATTTTTTAGGCACACCAACTTCTTTTTCCGGAGACAGAGTTGTAGTCCATAGCCGGAGTTTTTAAGCAACACAATTTTTTTTTCCCAGCAGTCCAGTCGCGATCGGCTGCAGGAGGCTTTTTAGGAAAAACAAAAATACCAGAAATCCGGCAATTGATGGAAGTCTTACATCCCTGATAAATACAAAACGGCCGCTGTGAAATGCCCATAAAACAGATCTGTATAGCCCTGGGTTGTAGCAAACCGTTATACATACTGTAGGCTGCGGAAGATACATGTAAACACACAGGCTTAAGCTATAGACCTAGCCTACAATGAAAACTGTGATGACATCTAGGCTTCCATAACTCTTGCAGTGCATTGTTTTGAGAAATTTCAATTCAGAGTTTGACTTTATTTTGGTGGACTGCTTTACTTCTTCTAGATAACTGACATTATATGCCTGAGGGTTTGAATAGGAGAAGCTCAGCAGTGGCACATGCTCAGCTAATCTTCATCAAATGTGACAACTTTGTTTCGTGCAAGCCTGCAAGCCTACACTGACTGTGTAGGCAAATCAAGATTCAGATAAACCAAGCTTAGGCTAACGAAGTAACGTACAATGTTCACCAGCACTGTTGAGGCTTGTCAGTAATGGTAATTAAGCCTAACTGAGGCTTGCTTGTCGCCGGTGTCTGACTTGCATGTTAATCTGCGACTTTTGGCTACATTCAAACCTGAATGGTTGAAGGATTTTAATTTTCTTCCCTCTCCCCAGGAAACTTACATTATACCCTAATACTCACCGTCAGTGGATAGTTTCACTTTGTGGCTGTGGATAGTTCAAACTTCGTAGCTAGTGTCTCTAACACTAGAAAGATCCAGCAGTGTATCATTTACCATTTATGCTAACGAACAGCTAGCCTAACAGTAAACTAGAACTACTAGTGAAAGTATGAGTGTCATGAACACTGGTTAGGCTAGGCTACAAAACATGCATGGGACAATCAAGATGGCACTCACTGTGCTGTGTACTGGCTTACTGCACCTTACTGTCCATAAATACGTATAGGTAAGGCAAATGAAGTACACATACAAACAGTACATCTACACAGTAATGTACACATGTGGACCCTATGTCTTTCGCATACAACTAAGCACGTATGTCAGTCAATGTTATTCTGGAATGTTGTGTCTGGCTTACAAACATCGGTTTTAACTTGACCAATATCGAATTGGCGTTTGGGGTTAAATATCAGTAAAAGAAGAATTTGGCCAAGAATTTTGGTAATGGTGGAATTTAGGAGAAAAATCATAATAATTCTGCCTAAATCAGGATACTTGGCATCTCTGGGTTCTCCTCACTTTAACTGCAAACCATCAAACTGTGGGCTATATATAGCTGATTTAGCTCTACAGCATTGAGAGAACTGTCTTTAGGAGAAATTTTGCCACAATGCAATGACTGCAAAGTCAAGAATACACTAAGCGCATAAAGAAATCAGTGAAGCTGATATAACCAACAAAGACAACATTATCTATTGTCTAATAAGTTAAAAGTTTTACCCCAGTGGCTTGTCTTTTCAAGATGGAAAGTCCTGCTGCCACTTCTTCTTTAGGAGTACTGACAATTGTTGGTTGACGATTCATCAGTGATGATCCATGAGAACTCTTTGCAGAAGCTGTAATGGAAGACAACACATGAAGAATATTAAGGACTCTTTGCTCTGAGAAAAGGATTACATGATGAAAATAATCCTATTAAACCAAATGCAATAGTTGAAACATTAGTTATTAAACTTTGCCAACTAGTGCTTGGACGGAACAGCGAGTACTCGATAACCATCAGAATTGTGGAAAATCAGTCACAAAAATTGATCATGTGAATACTTGCAAAGAAGCCTTTCAATCCACTCCCTCAGATATCTTACAAATGTGACATCTCAAGATTACCTTATTTGTTATTTTACACAAGAAACAGACTGTTATTAAAAGTAACCGATCGTAAAATTTGCAGTGTCTCCAAAAAAATAAACTGGGCAGTCACCAACCCCAATACAAGATGAGAAGATACCAAGACACAAGCAGTGCTCATGATCATAACACAAACTCAATGGGGACCTGCACTGACTTAACGACATGCAAGAATTCACACAAAATTTGTATTGACCGTGTCCGGAGTTGTGATTGGCTGGTTAGCATGTTTCACTGGCAATCCCGCCACAATTAGTTCAGCGAAATTTTCGTTGTTTACCATTACTGCAAGTATTCATTTTCAAAATTAGCTAACCGGTCCCAGCACTATTGCCAACTTACTGGCAAAGCACACTTTAAAGTGTTTTGAGATAATGAAAT
The DNA here is from genome assembly GCA_009936505.3 of Holothuria glaberrima. NCBI lineage: Eukaryota > Metazoa > Echinodermata > Holothuroidea > Aspidochirotida > Holothuriidae > Holothuria > Holothuria glaberrima. The sequence goes on along the minus strand of WURT03671408.1, from coordinate 13,099 downwards.
TCAAGCCTTTTTCATGATAAATTTTGCCAGCCAAGAAAAGAGAATTATTTGACGGAAAAAGTTGCTGCACGTTTAATGTGTTTCTAATCATCTCCATGCATACCCATCACCATATTAACCACTGTTACCCTGAATGGTTACTGTGCACATTCTGTAATTCTGGCATGCACAGAATTTTACACTTTTCTGCATTCATGTTAACAGACATTTACACCCCACCCCTCACAAGAAATGCTTATTGCCTCAGAAATTCAATAAATGCAGGAATGGATAACACACCAAACAATGAAGAATACCTACAAGGTGGCACTCCTGAATAGATCTGCATAACTTTTTAAATTTGGGCACAAATCGTATATAAGAGCCTGATTGGAAGATTGCTAAATACTTACTTATTTGGACTCCAAATTCTCGTCCACTGAGGATATGATGCAGTAGTTCTTTCAACTCACAAGGACTAAGAGTAACCAGCTGCTCATATGCATCATCAACTAAAAAGAAAAGATAGATACTGCTAAAGAACTTCAAATGACTGGACATAAAATGTGATGACATTTCCTTAACAAGCTGAGGGCTTTTCTCGACCAACTCTAACACATCACTTCATGTCATGAGTTCCTTACAGCAATCAGACCAGGCATCATACACACAATGTTAGCAATGTGCATTATCAACAGGCAGATGGCCTCCACCTTATACTACATCCATCCAGTTTGCACACGTTTCTGCAATGGTACCAAACACTTAAAGGCAATAACCTGGGTTCATTTTCACAAAGCATATGCCCCGTTGTTGTATCACATTCTGAGATCTGTGCAAATTCCATGAATTTTCTCTTGAAATATCAAGTTCTTCATAACTCTTGGAGTCTTGGTATAAAGTGACAAATGCTAAAACTTTTCTATGACTTTCTCTGACAATTTAAAATTCCAGGATTCATCATTTTCTTCCTTGACTATGAAGCCTGTTCAAAAGACACTGTATAAACCATGCAGAAAATGGTAGTACTTTTTGGCCTGATAATTCATAACTTTCAGTTGTACATTTCAATGTAGCACTACTCAAACAATTGAATGTAGTCTAAACTATCATTTGAGAGTAACATAACAGAATTTTTCAGTCTAATGATACAAATATGTCACCTATACCATGGCTGCTTTGAGAGGTGGCCTGACATGAAAATACTGTACCCAGAACTATGTTAGTATGTTTATTGTGGAGAGAGTTTGGCAAACACTTTCGGGACTTGTTGAATTTCACTGCCATAATATGACGAAAAAAAAAACACCACAGGAAGGACGATGTCAAGATTTAACAGTTTCCTAGTTGATCTTTCCAACCTTCAGACCTTGAGGCCATTCAAAAAAGCTTCTTTCCAGCTTTCAAAGCTATTCAAATTACATTTCATGAATAAGTGGTGCACTTTTTACTCTAGGAATGCTTTAAATTAGTCTGCACACATCAAGTCTCCCATAAAATTATCATTCAGGGGTCTATTACAACTGGGAGCTTGTCTTCATCATGGCAAACAGTCTGAACATTAACAATACTCACCATTGCAATTCATTGCCCGAGCTAGCTCTGAGGTCATTACCTGCATGATGAGACCAACACGGAGACGAAACATCTGAGTGAAGAGATGAGGCTCAGTACGGATGAAGAGAGACAAGTAGATAAGGAGTTCCTGTGTTAAGGATGATATGTCAAGGTCATAACAGGACTTGCATGAGGTTTGAACTGAATATAGTCTTTTGACATGGAGAAATGTCATAAGATAAACCTTCCAGAAAAGAATCTCTTTACTGCTCATTATACCTAGTCATAGAGTTACAGCTGATTGCAGCTGGGGGGAATGGGGGAAAGGAAAGGGGAGGAGAAGGGGGGTAGGCCACTAATGTGATTATGATGGAAGATGAAAGGAAGGGACATGTTAGGGGGAAGGCACTATTGTATGAGGGAAGATGAAGGAAAATGAAAGCCACTGACATTCATCAGTAGGAATCAATAATCAGAATATTTATCAACCCTGTACAATCATTCGTGAGTTAGAGTTGTTCAAGTAATGATTCTGTTTGGCATCCAAATGTTGGTTTTTACAATTTACACCCACCTGTCACCTTACAACCATAAGAAGTGTAAATACCTGTGTTAACACAGCACAGCTGCGATCCTCACCACAGCTTTCATAAATTACTTCCTCCAATTTGTCTGGGGGAAGTGGAGCAGTGATGATTTTCTCTCTTGGCTCTGGGGGGAGACCTACTGAAACTTGTTTCTGTCTGACAAGGAGATCTGTGACACTTTGTGCAAGATGTTCAACCCTTTTCTGTAGAATACCTGCAGCATGTCTGACCAGTGACCACGTCCTGTGTTTGGCACTCTGTGACAAGAAAAAATAGGATGGCTATTGACTATCACTTATTGAGTCACTTGTGACTGGATGGTCCCACAAAGGAAAATGGCAGGATGTTTCCAAAGTTCATGAGAAAAGGAAGGGAGTGAGGAGTTCACACGAGTGATATAAAAAAGCTTCTCCACATAGTAATTAACAAAGGCTATGGAATGAAAGCTACTTACTAATACTTTAAAATGATTTTACAAATGAAAAGGTTGTTCATCTGGTTAACTTTGAAAAGTACAACATATGAAGAAGGACATAGCCCTAATATGATTAATTTGCCATATGTTACTTAGTGCAATACTTAAAATAATAAGCAAGGAGCAAATACACTCATAAACATAACACACCATTCATTTGTTGCAGACATAAAACTAAATTCATCTGCAACTTAATGACAGTAAGATGTAAAGCAGTAACCAACTAGCAAATAGTTCAAAGAAAAGGTTACTAGTCCACTCCTTTAAAAATTAAAATAAGCTGATCGGGGAGTTAAAGAAAACATTTTCCAGATTGAATGGTGGTGATTTTGTTTACAATATCAGCAACAAACATTAAAGAAAAATACCTTAAGTAAAACAGCTAGATAAAAGCAGTGAGGAACCTATCCATAATGTAAGACAAGCATTCAGTCCTTACATTGTTTTCATGTAACACTATAGTACAATTGCCCAAGTGTCTAGAATGATTCAGATATAGTTTAGCAAAGAGCTTAATTGCAGATATCAGTGGTACATCATGTCATACAGTATGTTACAGACCAGCAAGTGTATCCCTACCGCGTGTTTGGTCTAGTGGTAGAGCATCAGCCTCTCACGCCGGAAGCCCGGGTTTCGATTCCCAGGTCGAGTCATACCAAAGACTTTAAAAATGGAACCTTCTGCCATTTGTGTGTGATGCTCCGCATAAGCAATGGAGTAAGAGAAAACAAGCAGTGAGCCACAACTGGAAAAAAGGCTGTGGCCGGCTCGACTTGAACCAATTGGTTGGAAACTGGGCCATAAAACCTCACCTACTGTAACTAACTAACCCTACCTTTCTAAAACATGTACCTATCATCATTTCATGTGCTCCTCAGCAGAGCCTGTAATTTTTTGCTTTGGAAAATCAACTCTCAAACTGTATTTTTACACTTTTACAAATCAACAGTAGTATAGTTTTGAAGCGTAAAAGATCTGTTTATGTACCCCCACTGGGGACCACTGATATAGAGGGTTCTCAGACAGATAGGAAAATACAACATACATCAACATTTAACTTAGAAGGATCTCCACTTTAATAAGAAAATGTTTAATAAATTCTCCTTTGGTAATTACATGGCAGCAACCTCATATTCAAAGCAGAATTTTGTATTTTATTTTTCTGTTGCAATGAGATTTATCCTTCAAAAAGGAGGTCACAGTGGAGAAAAGTTTGATAACCAAGACAATTGATCACCAAAATTGCCCTGCTCTCTTTTCCTCTCTGACGTTACACGAGGAGTGTCAAATTGCCAAAATGAAAAATAGAAATAATACCCGGAAAATAATATGCCAAGTTAAGTAAGTATTGGCATAACAAAAACGCTTGCGCCTACAGCATTTCAATTCCTCCACAGAAAATTAAATGACAGATGAAACTTGAAAGTTGGCAAATTTGGGTTCAGAAGGAAAACTGTTCCTCCAGAATCAAAATCACTTGGCATCTCTCTATGCAAGGCAGACATTTCTTACCTTGTAGTAAAGCTCCTCCATCAGATTTCTCACAGTTACCTCTGATGTTTCATTGAGGTTGGTATTCCAGTCCAAACCCCTAGGATGCAAGAAAGTAATGAAATGCTCTATATATTTAAAGTTACAAACCTTTTTGATTTTTTATATTCACTTATGAATAATTGCTCTTAAATGATGCTTCCTAAATAAGCAAACTTTACATTCCTTCTTTTAACTTCTGAGTCACCCAGCAATCTCTTCCAAAACAAGACAGCATATCTTTAGCTTCTAAAGTAGTGACCTGTGTTCCATTTAAGGCCCTATATGTCTACATTCAAAAGGCCCAAAAAAGATTAACAGCCACTTAAAAGTTTAAATAGTAGTTATGAAAATATTTAGGATCCTTAAAATCTGGCTTCTCCCATAACATAAAAAACTCAACTAAAAGAGACCCTTGAACCAAAAAGTTTGGGTACCCCTGATGCATTGTGTTAGCTGGAACCCACCTTGCTTCATTAACTATTTTTTAACTGGATTAAACTTACACAATTTCAGACATTTTACAAAAGGGTACTAGAGCAAAGAGCATAAATCTGTCAAACTCATTACTATCTGTGTGATAATTCTATCATATTATTTACTGTATCTCTTATCACAAACAACTTCATCAACCTTGCAGTGACTGGCAAGCAATCTTGATAAATAACTTAACAGTCAAGGTCTCATGCCTAATTATTATTTACCTAACACTAAACCCATGACAATAGCTAGTAAATACATTGTTATGTCTGAGTTCCCCATCTACGGTGCTTTATGTTCCATAGCCCTACAACTGGCAGTCAGCAGAGAATTGTTATAGTTGCTTTGATTAAATGTACACTACAAAGTTACTTCCTGTTGTCATGGGAAAGAAACAGCAAACTATTCTTGAAAAATTCACAAACTAGTTGCAATGAAACATATAAGTGCACTAAAAGGATTAAAAACAATTACTCTTATATCAACAGTAGGCATCCCATGGTATTTACAGCAATCTTATGGAATGTTCAAACAAGTATTAACATCTTTCATTAAAAGCTAAAGAGGTATTTAGCTGTCTAGAACTACCAGTCACTGGACTCTAGGAGAACAGGGGGGGGGTGGTCACAGGTAGTTGCTCGAAAAACAGAAAATGCAAGGGGTTCCAAAGCTGCAGACTGGTAGACTGCTGGAGGTCAGAGCATCTAAAATGTTTCTAGACAGCTGATATATCTCTTCATCATTTCAACCACCTTCATTTATGAATTTCCAGAAAAAAAAAGGAATAACCAAAAAAAAAAAAAAAAAACTTATTTGACTGGCTTCTTACTTTGATTCATAGAGATAATGCACAATATCAGCTTGTTCACTGAGACTGGTACAGACTTTGAGTTGTTCTACAATCTCTTCATCGTCTTGGCCAGAGTATAGTTCCAACAGCTGTAAAATTACAAAAATGACCCAAAATATCAAAAAATATCTGTCAGCACAGTGGACTCCAAGTAATTCACTTATGCTGGGTGAACGAACCATAACAGTTGTTTGAAATGAATGCACATGTCCTAACTCCATAGAAACTATAGCAACTGTCAGCTACATTATAAATGTTTCTGAGACAAAGTTCATTTTAGAATCTGTTAAACTGGCAAATATTACGATGAAAAACAAACATTTTCGTAATATCTACATTATTCTCATCAATAGACTGTTTGGCACATCCCAATCAATGATAAACTATTACAAAGAATTTATCCTGGTTGTTGATGTCCTACTTTATAATTATGCCACTGACCACTGGGCAAGAGAGGTAATTAACATAAAGCATCTTATTGCAGGACATATCTTAATGCAAAAGCCAGGGAAAGAGCCAGCAGCAATCCTTGAATATTACAACTTCAGTGCCTC
>WURT03671398.1:0-17363 GCA_009936505.3 Holothuria glaberrima | reverse complement strand
ATAATAATAATAATAATAATAATAATAATAATAATAATAATAATAATAATAATAATAATAATAATAATAATAATAGTTCTTTTATAGCGCTTAATCCAATTGTTTGGAAGCATAGTTCAAAGTGCTTTACAAAACAATACTTTTAACACAATCATCTTTCAGTACAACACTATTGGAAGACCCAAGATATGAACATGTTTCTTGGGAATTTCTGCAATGTTCAGTGAGTAAATTACACAAGAGCCATCTGGAATAGAAAGTAAGCTAAATGGTACACTTTTATTTCCATCTTTTTTTTTCATGGAGCTTATGAATGTAAGCTAAAACTTGTCTTTCCCCATATCGCTTACATACAACAACATGAAACAGCAGCACCCTGTGCATTATGGGTCCTAAAGCAGAGAAAATGACTTCTAAGTTGTATTGATGACTGAATCACACATGTCCAAGGAATCATATTAATCACCTAATCCTTTATTGCTCCGAAAACAGAGACTTTTCCTTTTAACATTAAATACATCAGAATGAGTCAATTTTGTTGCCAGCTTGGCGGACAATCCCCTTTGTAGATCAGCCTCTACAGATAATTTTACCAGCTAAACTTTGTGTGAGGTCCTCAGATCTTGGCAGAGAAGAGAGGAGAAAGAAATAAGACAGGAGGGATTGCTGCCACTGCATGTGTTAGCAGTTTTACTGGAGTCATAATTTTAGGCAATTATGGGAAAATGGAAATAGAAGCTTAGGAGGAGCAACAAATAAAACCTTTTTGAAACATTACACTTTATTTATGTCAGGAAGATGGAAGTTTGAAGTAGAAGTAAAATGAAGGCAGGCTTCTAGCCAAAATGGGGTACACAGCCAATGCAACCCAAAAACAATGCAAACAGAAAGAGCTGTAACAAGGGGTTATCACATGTAGAAAGTGAATACCAAAAATACCAAACGCAGGCCCAGATCTAGAGGGGGATTTTTTGGCTCCAGCTCTACCCTTTACAACCCTCTCCCTCCTTTTCTGCAAATCACCTTTTTTTTTAAGACAGTTCAAAAGCTGCACTACAAAGTTTACGTATACTAAATTTGATTGTGCCAGATGTCAGGAAATACCAGGTAACACTAATTTAAATTTTCCCAGAACCCTCTTGGGCCCCTTCAAGGCCTCGTACATTTGACACAGGTAGCTTTGAATTTTGCCTCCGCGGAATTAGCTCCATTTTTGTAAACTTATGATTCTGCCCCTGCAAAAGTACTGGACGCATTCAATTATTCATTTTTAGATGACAAATTGCAACCACCCAGCCATAGCTCAGGTATCATTCTTCAACAGTTACTGAAAATGAATCTACCATACTTACAACTCTAATGGGTTCACTTTTTGCGACGTCTCGACTTTTCTCTCCCTGCTGTGAACTTCCAAACCAAAAAAATAACAATGACCTATGCTGCTGAAGCGATCGAAACAGTTTCCATCTGTACAAAGCTGACATTGCCTCCGAGGATACTCACTCCAATTTTCTCAGAAAGTGGTTTGGAGTTCCTGATGACATGAAAACTTTGAATCACTTCTTGCACGAAAAAAGTCTCTCTTTCATTGGACTGTTTGTAAAACTGGTTTATCATAAAGTACCACCAGTTTTGCTATGATAAGACCTTGAAATATTTCCCATCATTCACTGCAAATAACATTACCCGTTTTATTGAACTACAGACCTAAAGAAGGTGAGACATGGGCTAATAAATCTTTCTGACTTGACTTGTTTGTTTTCACAGATTCCACAAAAAATTCTAGGTCATAATAACCCCAAAAGTTAAGTAATTTGGCAATATTTAGTAAGATTTATTCACAACACCACATCACGTATCAGATGGTATTCTCAACGTGGCAAATAATTAACACAATCAAGTGATTTGATGAATGAAAGTACCAAAGTTCAGAACATACGGTATAATCACATCACCTTTGAATCAACTATGACGAATGAGTGATCGAAAGGGAAAACTTCCGACTAGATACACATCACTGCAGTCTAATGTTTACATTTTACAATGTGAACATGTTACTGAATCTGAATGCATCCAACACTTTTCTGTCTAAGATATACCACTAAAGTACATGCCTCACTGTTTTTTTTTTCAAATTGACAGGGAGCTGCAGGAAGTAACCTACTGTAAGACACAAATTGCCTGTTTGAAAAGCTTGAACCACACACCAATTTTTAATCCATTCAAATTAATTTACTACTAAAAGCATTCCAGTGATTAAATCCACAATAACGGATGTATTTCGATGAAGAAACGTGATCTTCCAAGAAATCAGTAACATGAATATGATTCGGTTTCCTTTACTCCAACAATATGGTAACTTGCAGTCCTTCTCCAATGACCACTTAACAGAATCCTAAGATGTGTACTGATAGATGTGTCATTTACACATAAATCTCACTGTATGAAAAGCTACTCCCAACACCATAGCAAACATGTGTTAGCCCACTCAACCAGCACCTTTCTCCATTTACCAGTGTAAAGTGATCGAGGATTGGCTGGAACGCGACACCCAAACTGTATGGTACCTTGGAAAAGATTATGAAAGGATTTCCCTGACTTCACACATGAAGCATACGTAGAGAGCATATGTCTTACACACTAAACTGCACACATGATATTTATAGGAGTGCAACTTCGAGTACTGAACAGGTACCAGCAGATTTTGTCCATAATTTCTCAAACTGCGGCCCGCGGCCTTCGGAAAGCACAACAATAAGTTATCCCACTTCTAAACATTTTGATATTCTTTATTCCCAAGATTCCTTTAAATTTCCAATATTAGACACTGGGTGCCATCAAAATTGTTTGAAATATTACAAGGAAAAGTAGTTTATCATTTGTTGACTTCAGGTGGGAATACAAGATGTGTCACCATTGCATCAATTAAGTATACAGAAATAACTCAATGAGATAATGATTTCTGTAACCACCTCCAACATACCAGTTCGACGGCCGTAATAAACAGAATATTGTTTACATATCCACGCCAATATTATCCAGCCTTGGTAGATTAAGTAAGGGCACGCCAATATTATCCAGCCTTGGTAGATTAAGTAAGGGCTTCATCTTCTGATGAAGGTAGGTAAAGTGTCAGCCTGGGAAGTGCTCTTACTTGGTACCTTGAACAGTATATATGGAGATTCCTGGCACAGGGTCAGACCAGCAAGGTAGGAGACTAACATATTGCATGCAATTCCATTAAGGAATTGGTACATAATTCTCCAGGGTTTGATACAAAATTGCTGGTAACCCAACTTGCTTCCTCTATAGCAGTGGTTCTCAAAGTGGTCCCTACCACCCCTGGGGGGCATTGGGAAATCTCAGGTGGGCGCTGCAGAGTACATGGGGAATAGGGGGGCATTGGCACTGATTTGGGGGTCCCTGGCAATTACAGCACTGCAGCAATTTCGGGCACAAAAAGGCATCCAGGGAGTCTGTTCACCTTCCCTAGTTCTTCCCCTCTGCTTCTTTCTCCCTCCATCCCCACCATCCCAGACTCCTCCCCCCTCTCCCTCAACAACATAAATTTTGTGACTAAAATTTATCCAAAAATGGCATTAGAAATTTTAAAAGTCCACCCAAGTTCCAATTTCTTCGACATGTGGATTATAAAGTTAATTTTGAAAAAATGTTGTTGAGCATCCAACTATGAATGGTAGGATGAGGGGAGGGGTGGGGGGGGCATTGGGACAGTTCAAGATGGTTGAAGGGGACAGTAGTCTAAAAAAGTTTGAGAACTACTGCTCTAGAGTGTGCTAATCGATTTGTTTGCTTGGCCAGCCAGCCAGCTGCTAGAGTTTCTTGCATAATGCCATTAACAATTTTCAATGCCACTACAACTAAGACACATTCAGAGCTGTTGCTTGTGATCCCCATGTCTCCCCCCCCCCCCCCACTGAGGGAATCAAGAAGACAACCACTAATCAACCATGCCCAAATTTATTAAAATGATCAACTTCATGATTGACAGGGAGAGGTTGGTCTTGAGACTCTAATCCTGTCATTCACCTTGTGCCAAAAAGGGGGTGTAAGAAGTAGGGCCTACTGTACCATATCCCTCACAGTACTGTAGTTTCACTTGTTAAACTTTTAAGTCTGTGTCAATCAGGCTCTGCCTTTTAGTGTCACTGAACCAAAACCTATTGATTATGATGCAAATTGATATCCTTCAGCCATTTCCAAATCGTGGCACGTGTACATTACTTGTACATACAACAGCATAAGATGATTAAATGTCAAAAACAAATTTGTTATTCATCCCTACAGTAGTCTAAAGGAGTATGAAAATGTGAAATGTGTCTTCTTAGTTATAAATCTTCTGACAAAACTGAGCGCTTTTCTGCATTTCCAAAAGCCTCAGGGCATGCTGCCAACAATGGTAAGCTTCTATAAAGCAATGACTATTACAGTAGCAACCTTCTCCAATGGTACAAACTCTTTGTATGGCTAATGAGGGCAAGGTGTTAGAAACTCACTTATAATCATCTTTAATTTCTTTATGCTGTGATGGATAGCTTTCTTAGCAACATGAATTCATCCATCAATCCCTTCATTGAGTCACTTTGGAGCCTTGCAGCTAACAGCATTTTTACAGCCTGTCAGGGAGTATGTTTTCTTTTAGTCTAAAAGAACAATAGTTTTCATCCATGGGCAAAAATGACAAATGCATTTCACTTCTTTCCATAATATCCCTGTCAGAGATTTTGTCTGGGCCAGTTTTTGATAAGATATTTGATTGTAAGAAGTTAAGAAAAATGGACAGGGAGGCAAAAAGTTTGAGAGCCAAGTAACGATAGAAGATGAACATCTGCACCACTTAAGTTTGAAGTCAAGATCAGACAGAATATTGACAGAATCTATCGTAAAACATGTTTTCTTTGTCATTCTTCTATGTTCAGAATTTTCAGAATGTCACACCTACCCTTCTTGCAAGATTATACCTTTACACGAATGAATGAATATTTTGGCACCATGGATGTCAAAATAGCCAAGCTGCAGCTGCCTCAGCCAAGCTGCAAAATGAGCTGCAGCTATGTTTTGTTATTAAACACATTGTTATAGAATTATTTCATTCTTCTTGGTAACATGTACAGCAACAAAGCATGGCTGCAGCCCCTGCAGCTCTGCTGAGGCAGCTGCAGCCTGATGTTTTTTGACATATAGTGCTTAAAACATCATGAATCAAATAAATCAAAACTTTTTGCCGCTTTGATGAATTACACCTATTATCTTCCTTTCAGACACTCCACAAATCTCTAACATGGATATTAGCAAACATGCAATTTACACGGTTCTCCCAATACCAGGTTAGCCCAACAAGGAATCACTTAATGGCAGGCTTTCAGTATAGCAGGTCTGTACATCCATACTGTAGGTACAGTATTGAGCTCTTGTTCTACATGCCTACATATTCTCTACAGTTTCTGTAAATTACTAGTGGCAGAACTGGACGCAGGTATGGGTAAGGGTGCACTGGGCATAAACTTTTAAGGGGCTTATTGAGTTGGTTCACAAAATTCATGGTTTTATTTCACAACTGTTGAGATTTACTCACATCTTGATGGTAAATGATTAAACTAAGAGATTCTGTGCATCTGACTCAACTGAAATGGCAATGGTATGGTAATTAATTGTTAAAATCATTTATTACAAATTTGTGACCAGACACTTTTTACCATTGTGTAGTAATCATATGCAATCCCTGTCCACAAAAGCTATAATTTCTCACATTTCTGGTTACAATATGAAGTGATACAGGAGTGATATTGAAGCATTATTATGCCACGATTTCCTTCGAACTCATCACAAAAATAATCAGTTTCAACTCAATGAGCCCTTTTAATCTTTCAACTATACTTTGATGTAACAACTCCATTTTTGTTGAATGTTTTTATAAAATTTACTGCTGTATGCTTCATCAAATTCTTCTTCCACAATGGTCAAACTCACAGATTTTTGATTATTTCATGTGGTCTTTCCTTCCAAAGCTTAACTTCAATAATACTGCCCCTTTATTAATCCAGGGTAAGCGCTACACTAACAAGGTTTGACAATACCGCACCAGTCGGCATATAATGATGTATTAATGCATACATCATCTGTCTCCTCCAAAACATCCCTTATCCAAGCCAGCACATCAATCAAGTCTAGCAGTTTCACTTACTCTAGATGGCAAATTTTTCAAGAAAAGAAGCTTACACTGAAGGGAAATTTCCAAGACTTAATATAATACTACTATAAACTGCCCTACATAAAAGTCAGAATGTTTCCCAGGTACTGTGGTAATTGCTGAACTAGGTACAGGCGAGTACAACTGTCGGATGAAACTGTGAGTCACCTTCGAATGACAGTTTAATGATCGATCTGTCCATACCGCTAGTGAAACATTGAATATAACCATTGCTTTCAAGGGCAGTTTTAATTCAATACCAGCCGCCATGCAATGTATTAGGTTCAATGGTAATTAGTCATGAAGAGTACAAAATTTAAATGGGGCAATCATTATCAGAAACTGTATGCATCCACAGGTAGAAACAAACTAAAAGGAGATATTCTAGGCCCAAAATTGTGTTGCAAACTGTCCTACTGGCAAATGAGAAGAGGACAAGGGAGGCCATCCTCTATTAAAGGTGTCCTCTACCACTGTGCTATTGCTTTGCCAGGGTCTTATTTGCAGGTAAGGGTCCAATTACATACCTAAAAAGGAGGTAATGAGGAGCAATGAACATTACCCCCACTAGCACTCCTCTAGCCTCTCTATCTCTTCACTTTGCCATTGAACCCCCTTCTCCCCCCTCCCTTTCTTTTTCCCATCTCTCTCTCTTCACTTTGTTACTGAAAACAGAGCAAAGAGCACAAAGGTGAAATCTTCGATTATGTGCAACCTTCAACTGAACTTGTCTATGAGGGAAACTGTTATTGTTGGAACTTACTGTAAGAAAAACTTTTCAAGTTAGTGGCTTAACATTGCCACATACTGTAGGCAAGAGCCACAAGACTACAACATAATGTAGACTAGCTTTGTACATAAAACTTATTTTACAGTTTTTTTAAATAATACAATTTAATGTATATGCATAAATTTACTTCACAAAAAGTATTAACTTCCTTGCAAACAGTTCTATCTCCCCCATATTCTAATAAGATTGTCACTTATGGAAGGACGAAGGAATAGAAAAGGGAGACAAGGGAGGTAGATAGTAGAAGAGAGGGGAGGGAGAAGAGAGGGAGGAGAGGGAGGGAGATGGAAGAGAGAGATAGGGAAGGGAAGGGAGATAGGAGAAGGGAGATAGGAGAAGGGAGATAGGGAGAGGGAGATGGGGAGAGAGATAGGGGAGGGTGAGACAGATGAGGTTTTACGGCTCAGTTTGTAACCAATTGGTTTAAATCGGGTCGGCCACGGTCTATTTTCCCGTTGTGGCTCACTGGCTTGTTTTTCCTACTCCATTGCTTATGCTGAGCACCAAGCACAATGGCAGTAGGTTCCATATTAAAGTCTTTGGTCTTTTGGCGAGGATTCGAACCTCCGCCCTCCCAGATGCAAGTCGGATGCTCTAAGCCCTTGACCATGCAGTCGGTCTGAGATAGGGGAGGGAGATGAGGGAGAGAGATAGGGGAGGGACATAGGGAGGAGATAGGGAGGGGAAGGAGATAGGGGGAGGGAGAAGATAGGGGAGGGAGATAGGAGAGAGAGAGAGATAAGGGAGGGAGATAGATAGGGGAGGGAGGTAGATAGGGGAAGTGAGGGATGGAGGATAGGTTTATGAAGCTCAGTTACCACTGCTACATAGTATATGTGTTGGAGACAAAGTTGATGCTTTTCAGTAACACATATGTAAGAGCAAAAAATTAACATCTAAGCAGAGCAACAAAACAGTGGAAAATGCCAAACTTAGTTATATTCTAAACATGACTTAAATGTCAATCTAAAAGAAAATCAGCACCATGCTGCTAAATAAAAACCTCTTTATTTGTAAATGACAAGGCTCTTGAAGTCGTTATACTAGTTTGATTACCACAAAACAGGACCATGATGTTTAACTATAACTCCTGAGAGAAAGTAATATCTATGAACCTTTCATACAAAATAAAGACCTGTTGCAATTTGAAAAAAAAAAGAAACAGGATAATGCCAAAATGCTAAATGGCCATGCCCTCAATTTCCAACAGCCAATCAAGTTCCAAAAATGCCAAATTTGGAGTTTGGGGATATAAAAATGGAGAACTGGCAGCCATGCATGATGAAGTCAACACTATGCTCACTGCAGTGCGCTCATTGTCAAACATTCAAAGGAAGCCAATGGATCAGATCGATGACTTTAATTCAGACTGACTTCATCGTGGCAGAAAAACACTTCAATCAAAGGGTGCATGCATATAAGAAAACATGCTCCTTCTTCGAGTGTCTGCTGTATTGGATTGCATTTTCCTCATAGGATGCAATATGCACAAACACAGTATACAAATCAATGGCCATCACTCTCACAAGAGGACGTCCAGATAAAAAACAAAAAAAGGAAAAAGACTGGCAACCGGGAAGGAACGAATTAATGAGTTTAACAGCAGAAGGGGTTTTCACAGCATTTTTACACAGCAGGTTCAAAAGGTCAAATAATCCTAAAATACAGGTTGCTATACTGTTCTTATCAAAGATATTACATGTTGCTAAGGTCTGTAAATGGTCTGACCCTTTTGGTATGTCCACTGGCTTCTAAACTTAAACCTTTGTGAGAATTATCCATTTTGTTTTATTATGGAAAAGCAAAATATGAGATGAAGAAAATAAAAAACTAAAAAAAAAAAATTTATATATTCCTAAAATAGAAGCTAATACATACACATGACTTTTATTTGAAACAAATTCATGAAACTTAGTACAACCTAGTATACCTAAGAACAAATTAACCAAAAACGGATCGCCCCTTATTTATCATGCATTCTTAGTTTCCCCTGATAATTTTTCCTATAATAAAATATATCCTACAATTTGAGTGCTGATTTTCCAATAATTTATAAATTTCAAACCTGCTTTATAAAATTTGAAAACTGATTAATCTCTGTTCAAAAGTTGGGAATGTTTGTTTTCTTTATATCATACCAGGGCTTTATAGAAAACTAAAAGCTTTCTCTGATATAACACCCACTGATTTGTTTACAAACATGCATCAATAAAAGGGATAAAATATGTAATATTTTATGCATGGGCTTCATGAAGAATTTGAAAGCAAATTTCACCATCCTTAACTGTCCTTCTGGTACCTTGTTGGCAAACACATCATAACCTTCTCTCAAGTTCATTATTGCTGCATGAAACGGCCATTTTCAAATCTACTATAAAAGACAGTAAGGTCTGCAAAATAACAACTTGAAGAAAACATTATCTGTGCAAACATCTTTTTGGTGGGCTTTAATCTCTAAAGATTCTGTGAGAATCTTTGAATCATGTTTATGATAAATCATGAGCTTTGGAAAGAATCGTCCGTGACGACTTAATCAAGCAAGCGGTGAAGTTCCGATGTAGTTGGGTATTAAATGAGCAAACAGCCTGAGTCATAGCTGGCTAACTGGATAATTACAGGGTGAACAGTGCAACTCACCCATCCGAGGTTTGCCAAATTGGAAAAAAATTAAATGAAGGGAAGGAAGCAAGCTGTGGGAGAGGGTATTATGCAGTGGTTTAAGATCATTAGGAGAAACACTGGCTGAGTTAGCAAGCAAAAAAGATAACCAAGCCTGTAAAATTTGCATAATAGCAGCAAGTTTTTTCAAGGAAATGATTTCAATAACTGTGAGAGCAGTTTGGTCATCTTTCACCCATTTTGCAAAACTCTATTAGTGGTTTTGAGCCAAGTTTTTTTTTTTCCTTTTTCAAATTTGATTATCTTATGATGTTTTTGACAACTTGATGTTTATCAAATGCTTTTCTTTTGTTGCACATTTAGTAACTTTGCATGCACCTCAATGAACACAGCAACTCAGGAGCAAGTGATATTCTGCTCTTCCTGGTGATCTGGGTAATTTCTAACCTTGAAATTTATTTTTTGCTCAAATGGTTTTTTTTTTTTTTTTTTTGGTACATTCTGTTACCTTTTCATGCTCTTCTATGATTTTAGTGGACTTTCATGGGAATTTCATCAAAGTTAAGCGTTATGCCATGATGGGAGCTCTCAATATGGGACGATGATCATGCATCTAATAGAAAATTGAGGCAACCTCTACAAGTAACAGCAAAGTATGAACTGAGCACAGATTACAAGATACACATAAAGCATTATGAAGACTAACACAGATTTTATCTTTTAAATCTAATGAACCTGTAAAATCACAGGTTTCTAAAGCGAAACCAAGTCATTAATATCAAACCGTACTGCACATCAGCTTCAGTCATTGAAAAAAAAAAAAAACACTCAACCTAGGCAAAGATGTATATTTTAACATTAGCCACCCTAAATTTGGGACCAATTTAAACCTTAGCATTGACAACCATCCATCCTTGGCATCAACTATCTTAAGGGAGATAGAAAAAAACTAAATTCATTCCTTTGAAGCTTTTTTGTAATCCTTTTCCTATTCACTAACAACTCAATTAGATAATACCACTCATTTGAACTTTGGACTTAACTGCAAACAAGCTGTATACTGGGTGAGATTTCTCTTCGTCTAAATAACCCTTATGGGTATGGCTGTTTCTTAATTTCAAATGCGCGTGCTCAACAGGACAAAACTTCAGACAGTTGGGACAGCAAAATTAGACACTGCCATAAGCTCTTTATTAAACTAACAACAAAGAATTAGATATTCTTCAAAACATTTATCTGCAGCTGAAAAAAATGAATAACTATACTTGAACATAATAGCAATTTCTTCCCAAGAGGTGAATATCTTTCAAAGTGTATAAAAAAGGGATGCAAGGTTATTGTGTAATAATGGAAAAGAAGTAACATTACCAGATTTTGAGATAAGCATCAGAAGAGTCTTGCAAAGACCATATTTTGAAAAATACTTTTTTCCTCATAGACAAGAACACAAATCCAGGTAAAAACTGTCACTAATATCAGTATTTTTCGAAATGTGTTCAAATTTTCCATCTTCTAAGATACTGTATTTTCACAAGATGGGCATCATACTCCTATGAATGAATCATCAAAAAAAATGAATTTTCATCCAAAATGTAATTCCTACAATATGCTCTACTGGATAGCCATGGACAGATCACCCAACTCTAGTTGTAACTTCTGGCCTGGCCTGTCTGTATGACTAAAACCATAAAGCTTGACTGGAAACTCTTCATAAAATGTTCACACCTGTATGTTACAACCTAGACCAGGGGTTCCCGACCTTTTTCTACAGGAGTACCAGCTCACAATTTCGTAGCGCCACCCGGTACCACTGTACCAATATTCAACTTTAATAGTGTTTATGCGTTAACACCAATATCAAATATCTGTGGGTGTACAGCCGCTTGAGGAATGCATGAGGAAAAATGAATTGATTGAATCCATGATGAATAAGTGCACAATGACAGATAACAAATACTGTAGCTGTCAGTGTACAGCCACTTGAATGATGCATGAGGGCGAATAAAAAAAAAAATCAAGCACGCTGTGTACCACACCACATACCACTAAGAAAGTCCAAATGTAACGCCAGTGGTACGTGTACCACAGATTGGGAACCCCAGACCTAAAATATTTACAGTGTAGTAATAGTATGTGCCCTTTCCTACAGGATGGAGACTGCCATAGGTATAAAGGGATGATTCAGAATAATGTTAAAAATGTTTACATTATTTTACAATAACCTTAAAACCACAAAACAGGAAGAGATTCAGTGTCAAGTCTCCGCGTGGACTTGAAATCACGTAATCTCATTTACATGTTAAAACTGACTGCAAGAGAATTACTATGCTGTTAATCACTTAAATGTGAGTCTTTCCCATGATGATCTATAGGCCTAATCTTTGAGATGATTAAAATCACCCTATAGTGATGAGTTCTGCCTAAATTTTCTCCTTAACAAACACGTTTTACATCCCTTTCTAATGAGTGGAAGAGATATGGAAGCATGCCTGTTTTATCTTATCCTGTTCCCCAAATACTCAGTCAGCCAGGCATGAAAATGTGCTCTGCTAATATTATTTTAACAAACAAGTTTTGTCTCAATAATTATCTACTGAAGCGTTATGTTCAACAGTTTATCGCCATCCCAAAGCTTACCACCTTGGGGCTGCCAAAATTTCCGACATTCTCTTCTCTACATTTCATTAGCAGTGTATTCTAAACAAGGCTCTCAGTATGAGCTTTCATATGAAAGGCTTATGATTATAATGCAACATGTAATAGTATTGGTTTGATGCCCCATATCACTCAGAAATCAATATCAGCGACGCAGCCTAAACATGCGAAGGACATCATGCCACCCTGTAGGACTATGTGTGTGCACATGTGCTGTGGGCACCTTGGCTATGCACGACATGACTCTCTGTTGCTAATACACTGCAAGACAATTCTCACAACACTACAGTCGTAATGCAATATTAAACTGATAAATGGAAGCCTTGTGAACTAACGGCGAGACACACACCATGAAATGGTCTGTTTGCATGAGGTGGTTCATTTGATATGCGAAAGACACATCAACTGCTTGCCTTCCAAATCGTTGGAGGGATTTACAGCAAGAGAACACATAGCTAGACTTGACGTGTGGGTTGAAACAAGGGAAGTTAAACTGAGTAAAGGTTTTAAAAGACAAATTTGTGTCAAATTTTTATGTTTGCTTAGAAAGAGGCAAATGGTACAGTGTAGTCTCATGGAAAGATAGAATTAGTTACAAAAAAAGGCAGCATTTTCCTTCCAGCTAGGTTAGCTTTTTAAATACCAATCAAATGTTCAAAAAAACATGCAAAACTTACATTAGGATTAGAATACACAAAATATTTAATGATGTTGATATTTTGCAATGCAGAAACCAGAAAAATGTTGAACAATCTTAGCTAAGGGATAAAACACAAACAATGTAATGATGTTTAAATACTACAAGGCACAGCAACATGACTTGGCCAAGCTATGTGAATTATTCAAAAATATTTTAGCTTGGTTCAATACAAAAGATTCTCTGAATCTAACTATTCTGTCCCACTTAAAACATGCTTCAAGGAAGAAACATGTAATATGGTCTACGTGATTTTTGAAAAAGCAACATAATCACCAAAACTCCCTAGTTTAGGAATCTACGAGCCCCAATACATACCAGTTACCTCCTATTTACACTTGTAATCCCCACTTATCCACAATAAGACCCTGGTAAACTAATAGCACAGAGGTAGAGGGCAACGCCCGGCCGAGTACGGCCTGTCCCGTCCTCTTCCAGTAATGGGGGGCAATGAAGATTGCTTGAAAAATCCATACAGTATTAAAGCAAAAGCAAAAGAGTGCCACCATTTGCAAAGTGATGATTTGCAGCAACTCTGCAATGATCTCAACTTGTACACTGTCAAACTACATAAGTTGCATACTTAACAAATTTCAACCAATTTTCTTTAAGCAAGCGTCTGTTTATTATTTACTTTTTTAAGTTGTAAATTTTGAAAAAATAACGAGCCAGTCTACAGATTTCTAACAAGTATAAAGGTTTCAGAGGAAACAAGAAGATATGCAATGCAACTATCTTGGCTCTCAGCTGTGATGATATAAACTTTCTTCAAGTCCTTTTCTGGTTAAGTTCTACTTGCCAAGTCTTTATAACTAGCAAAGAAATTTGCATTGCTTCATCCCAAATATGTTTAGAAACCTTCCGGTATCTCTTTTTAGAACTTGTGACTAGACTTTAATTGACATTTATTTAAAGACATACACTTGTTCCACAAAAGTATACTTTTAGTGTGGGGGTATCAAAATTCTCAGTTGGTGACTGCTCTTTGATTGACAGCAAAGTTTAAAAGTCCAAAAGAGGCAGAGTAGCTCAAACTTCACACAATGCAGAGAGTGCATGGATATTCACATTAGTTGTTTGCTCACCACGACATGGGCTTAGGCAATGAAATAGGTTTGTGTCTGCACAAGGAGTAGCATTTTACAGTTGTGAGAGGAGCTACAAGTTGCATAGTTAGGAGAATTGGACCAGCCTGGGATGATGGGGTTTGCCCTTTAAACAATAGCTTCACTCTGATGGTTCAATGATGTCTTGTGTATATCAGAGAAATGTGATGTAGTGTAGGCCATATGAATAGATTGGTAAAGATAATGCTCGCATTAAAACCACACACAGTGGACTATGGGTACTCAAGAGAATGCAACGTTTGAGTTATTTCAACTTATGCAGTGCAGGCTACTCCAGCTTTATCTGGAGTTAAATTTTTTTCTTCAAATTTGAGGACCCATATATAAACTTAATTCCCCCTAAAACCTTCCTGTTTTGTAAATCTATAGACCCTGCTCACCTCACCTGTAACCATTACTGGACAGTCCATATACTGCAGAATGATCACTGGCAATGAATCCTTCCCTAGATGGCACCCTCTCCATATCCTGAACCATCTAAGATAACTCACCCTTGTTTCACTGTCAGCAGAATGGTTAACTTCATACTCTCTATTGCTCTGTTTTTACATGTTTTTTCACTTGGTTTTTGACTGTTCAGCCTTTTGAGGAGGTACAGTAAGCAGGAGAAAAAGAGATCGTGAGAATTAACCCTCTGGAACAAGATAAACAGCCCCTCAAAATCTTTATCAGTAGAAGACAACTGGCCTTGGATTTATCTATTTTTTTTTTTTTTTTTTTAGAGGAAGATGACTGTGATGCCAGAGTAATTAACACGTCAGCACAGGTTGCTTCTGACTCTTCTGACGTAAATTGACCTAGCCAAGACAAAATACTATCAGGCTACTTTTACATGCACAAGTGATAATTTTTTCATCTTAACTGACCTTTACAACTACAAAAGAATTAAAATTTGTGTTCTAAAAGCCACGTGTCCAAAAGTTGTAATTTTAAAACTCTACTATTAGGGGAGTTTTTCTCGCATTGCGGTTGCATGGTAACATCTCCCACCAGTCTTTATGAGGGTACAGCATCTGAGTTACGTTTTGATCACTTAAATTTGTTATAGAATGTAGTACAAACATACCACACTAACAAATCATTCAATATGAACACTTCACTATGTTTGCCTACTCCCACATTTAAGTTTGTCTCCCAGTCTCCCACACTACTTTTGCACCTCTCCAATCCTGGTGACACTGTTTTGTGGCAAAACATTCAGGCAGGAATGTAACGATAGTGATATATAAAAAAAAAAAAAAACTGGCAGTAAATGGCAGGCTTGATACAAATAGCTACAAAGCAAAAAAGGTAAAAAATTGACCAAATTATATAACGAGAATAAAGCAAAAGCAGTGTCAGAGATTTGAAGATAAACATGACTCTACCCAGGTATCTCTTAGGGGAGATCTCACATCTCTAGGGGTCACAGAGCATGACAAAAAAGGAAGGACAAAAAGGAGGGCTTTGTTCTAACATATAAATCCCCCTAGCTATGTTTCTTTGTATATATTACACATTAGGCTTAATCAGAAAACTTCAGCTAGCTAACACATTTATATGGACATGCTGAACAATAGAAAGATCTGGGCATTTTGAGAGTTCAGTGACTAGGCCCTAGATGTAACTTAATCTGAGTTCTATTGCCTAGCTGTTGAAAGGCCTACCTTAGGAGAATCTAGTTCAGAACAACCAGAACTTTTGCATTGCACCTAGTACGTTCCCTTAAAAGCAATTACCATCGAGTAGCAAAATGCAAGAAATACACTGTAATTACAATTTCCATTTAATAACTGCTTCCAAGAAGTGTTTAAAGGTTTTATATATATTTACGATTGCAATTACTCACTTATAACTTTTCAAGTACAGTAATGATCATACTGAGTATGCCCATGTAATCTACTGAGCTTCAATCGGAAGATGTCGCACACACCAAAGTCCAGAAACTACACACTATTTAATTTCATCTTTTAAGATCTTGAACGATTTTCTGCAGACTCCCTTCAACATCACTTCTCAAATTTTCAGACACCCTTTGCTCCATACTTATACCACATGTTGACTAGCTACAAGGAAACTACAATATGGAGTGTCCAATTGGCGGAGTATCCACAGCCATCACTATCAGTGTTTCCTATATGAAATATGAATCAACCCTCACTGAACTTAAAGCTCTAATCTTTTACAATCTAAGCCAAACACTGACATTATAATGGTATCCAATATAAAGATGGCTTACCAATAAGCCTTTAAAGTTGCAGTATCTCACGAAGACAAATTCCACTTGCGTACGGTTTGCGACTAAAATTCGCAAATTCGTCAAATATTAGTAAAAACGGTAGCAAAACTGTCGTCTGAATTTGCAGTCTTCGTCAAAGCATCGCAAGCAATTTTGAACATGTTCAAAATTTTCTGTGACTATTTTGCACGCCAAATGTTAGCGAAGTGTTAGCAACACAGTCTCATTAATGTAGCACTATCGTCGCACTAATGTCGCATGTTTTTTGAGAATTCTTCCTGGGTTGGATGGATATTTGTTTTTCACGACATTAGTGATAACTTAGTATGAAGTAAGTGCTGATATTTTGCGACTGTTTGGAGTAGCTTTGGCATTCCTATCTTCACATGAGACATACTCACTTCCTTCGCACGTTTATTTTTTCGACTATTGTGTTTTTCAAAATGCAACAGTCAGACAGATTGTAACTAAATTTACTCACGAAGACAAATTCGCACATTTATTTTTGCGACTATTTGTGTTCAAAAATGCAATAGTTGCAACAATAAACGAGCAAATTTGTCTTCATGAGATACTAGCTTAAGGATGTTAAACTTGCTTATCAAAAGCTTAATACACTTAAGATAGTAACTATTTTTTTTTTCTTTACTGCAAACAGAGGGTGCCAGGTAAAACATACAAAAGTTGTATCAGTTCAACAGCACATGGTATTATGATGAAACTTGTGCAGTAATAGATTTGGGAGACATATAATGGTGGACTTTCAGAATTTGTCTACTAGCTATAAAGACCTACTTCAGATGAATCAAGAAATAAGAATCTGATATAACAGATACTGTACAGTTATTCCACTGACAAAGAAGCTCTTCTTTATGATGGGGTGGGGTGGGGGTGGCTGAATATTGTTTCGGGTTACCATCCTAAAAGAGGGGTCTCACGGATCCCCTTTCTTTTGGGAAATTTATTTTTCAATATATTTGTGGGTCCTTAGATGGCAATTTAGTGCAACATATTGCAACTCCACCCCTTATAAGGGGTGGAGTTGG